>SNVD02009367.1:0-38637 GCA_013180625.2 Boswellia sacra | reverse complement strand
CTGAGTTATTTGTTTACTTAGAGAAGGTTTATGCAATTTAAGTGTTTCCTCAGATTTCAATGAATTCTAGAACCTGTTTGATGGTCACTCGAGCGAAATCCTAGACTGTGCAATATTGGGGAAATGATTTAGGCCATCTTTGGACCATTTGAGCCTTAATAGCTAACCTTGATTGAATTTGATCCCTAGTTACCCTTTTGAGCCTTTGTAAGCCTTTTTTTTTGTTAACTCACTAAAAAGATTTCCTAACCCCAAATGAATTTTTTTTTCCCAAACAGTTTGTCCCTTACCTATGAGCATGTAGATCATTCACAAATTAAATTTTGAGCTATGTTCTGGTTTTGCGGAAGTTGTAGGAGGTTGGGATGTGTCATGAGCTATTATTTGCAAGTGAGTTCTATTGTGTTTAAAAAAAAAGAAAAAAAGAAAAAAACCAATCTGTACTTATCGTCCACGTACTTACACATTGAGGACAATGTGTTGTTTAAGTGTGGGGGAGGTGAAGTGTAATAAAAACAAAGAAAAAAAAGAAAAAAAAGAACAAAAGAAGAAGAATAAGAGATCTATACCCTTAAGTGTTCTTAAAAAGAATGAAACAACAAAGTGTGAGGGTATAGTTTTCTTTTGTTTTCTGCAAAAAAAAAAAAAAAAGATTGAGTGTTCTAAATAAGTTTGGGGGAGTACCCTGGTTAATTGAAATGAAGTTGTGTTATAGGGTTGAGCTCTACATAGTCTTGAATGATTTATGTGTTTGTGGGTGATTTGAGCCAAAATTATTATCCTTTATCATACCTTCACCCAAGCCAAACGTTACAAGCTTAATAAAGTCCTACTTGATCCTTGGTGGTGTGCATGTCTACATCTGTCTCTTATACACATCTAGATGTGTATAAGAGACAGGGCCTATGGAGTTCATTTATACACACATCTTCAATATTAAATATGATTCATTTTTATGCATAAACTCATCTGGGTTACAAGTGATTAGTGAGAATGGCTCTACACACACACACTTGAGGAATTGAAGTGAAGCGAAACTAATCTTTGAGATGAAATTCTTAATCAAGTGCATTATTTTGAAGTTTTCCTTGGGTTATAATTAAGTACAATCTTTGAGGCCTATTTGCAAGTTGAAGCATTGGTGTGTTTTAATTTTTCTCTGATTCTGTTTAGGTTTAGTTTTGTTTCGTATCATTTTAGTTGCTCGAGGACTAGCAAAGTCTAAGTGTGGGGGAATTTGATAGGCGTCTATTTATGTATTACTTTTATATCAATTCGTCCATGTTTCTTTGCTATATTCCTTGATATTTTTATGTTTTTGTGTGGTTTTGATGTTTGTAGGAGTTTTGGAGCAACTTGCACAAAAATGGAGTAAAAACCTTCATTTTCACCTCTGCTAGTCAGTGATCTTCTCGGATTTAATTGTATTGATATACAATGAACCCGAAGACATGTTATATACCGTTTGAAAGCTCTCGAAGTCTATTTTCTGGAGAAATTTACGGTTTATAAATCCATTCAGTGTACCAAAAATTATAATCAAAACAGTGTGAGAAGTATAGAAATATAATTCCACAAATCACTGTAGCATATATAATACGGGTTACTGTAGCAGGTTACTGTAGCAGAGTATTTAAACAAATTTTAGGGTTTTATTTTCATAACTGGAAGAGGGAAAAATGTGGGAGGAGGCTGCATTTTTGGATTTCTCTCATCCCTTGGAGTTCTTGAAGGAGAAAGAAAATTTTGAAAGAGGAGGAACTACAATTCCAAGAAGATTCATCTACAAAGAAGATTTTCAAAGAATTTGCTAAGTTCTTTCTTTCCTTTCAATTCTGGAATTTCTCTGTATTGTATTTGTTATTCTGATTGAATATGTGTAACTAAATCTGAATTGGTTGAGGGTGAGTTCAACGCCCTTGATATGGATTTTGTGAGTTGATTGTGTAAGAAATTGTTATCCAATTCTCTAATTGAAGTTGCTTGTATTTCCCCATATCTAATGCTTATGATTGCTTACTGATTGTATTTGGAATGGCCAACTGAATATAATCTGTTGTTGTCTATTGCTAGATTAGAAATCTTGATCCGTAATTGTCATGAATTTCCAATCTTTAGTAGCAAAATTGTGATCAGAGATTGCAATTGGAAAATACAACCTAGGTTAAATAATCCGAACTTGTGTGATTATTGCTTAGATCAACCTATCTTCTCATCGTAATGCTTCTATTGAATTAAACTTAGAGAGCTTGTTCTAGGTTGTTTAATGGATAGAGATTAAATAAAGAGCTTGTTTTATTTAACAACAAAGTAAGGAAAGATTGGGATAACAGAGCTTGTTGTTATCTACGGTTGAGAACTTCAATGCTGTAATGGGATTACAATTCTATGTTAATTCACAAATTCATATCTTGTGGCAGAGAATGAACTCTTAACCAAGTGTCTCTCATTAATTTTTCACTCCATTTAACTTTGCTTTGTGTTATTCTTCATTTGCTTTCGTATTAAGTTTAGTTAATCAATCAACAAAACCCCCCCTGTTAGTTTATTATTGCTGGAAAATAACAAATTCAATTAGAATCAATCCTCGTGGGAACGATATCTACTTATCACTTTATTACTTGTGCGACTAGTATACTTGCTAGTTTCGAACGCATCAGATCTCTAAGTACTTGGACGAGTTTCTCTTCTTGTAGTGGTGCAAGGCCCATTTCTATTATAATTGGCAAAGTATCATTCTCACCCAAAAACACATGCCCAAAAATCTGGAAGTAGCTTAAGCTCCAAGGGGGGGTAATTTTTGGGCCTTTTCATCACAGAAGAAGAAGAAGTTTCTCATTAGATAAGGCATTCAATGTACGAAACATCATACCTGTTTGTGATTTATGCTATAGGTCTCATCTAAGCATGCCATAGCTTCCTCAATTTCTTTGGACACTTGTATCAACCTTCCTGGTTCTTTGAAATTTTCTGTCCCTATGTGCTCACTAATAGCCATTTCCAAGCCATCCTTGCGAGTTAACTCAAAATATTGTTGTGACAAAGAATCAATAATGTCAACTGCAAAAACAGAATGCAAGTCACTAGGGTACCTCATTGCCTCGAAAATATTGAAACAGATCACTTTGCCATCAAACTCCATGGTGAAAGTGCCATCATGAACATCAATCTTGATTCTAGCAGTTTTTGAGAATGGTCTCCCCTAAAAGATTCGGTGTTGGATTAGGAGGGATGTCTCTCCTTATTTTAAGACATAGAAAGTCTCTGGGAAAACCCTCCCCCCCCTCATTGATTCACCTGTTACAAGAACATCTTCCAACAACTTTTTGGGATGTGCTTAAATGAGCACAAACTGAATGGTAATACAGTTTCGGCAAAAGGTCTAAGATTTAAAAAAGCATAATAACATGCATGACATTAATTGATGCTCCTAAATCTAGCATAGCTCTTTCAAAATTGGTATTGCCAATGGTGCATGGAATGGTGAACGTACCTGGATCTTTGCATTTCGGAGGAATTTTTCTTTGCCATACAGCTGAAACATTTTCCCCCACACTTACTTTCTCATTCCCTTTTAAATTTCTCTTGTTGGTGCATAACTCCTTAAGACATTTTATATAACGAGGTACTTGCTCGATAGCATCCAAAAGTGGTATAATTACCTCGATTTTATGAGAAGTTTCCAGGATTTCTTGTTCTTGTTCCTCCTTCTTCAATTTTGCCAATCTGCTAGGAAAAGGTGGAGGAGTAACATAAGAAGGAATAGCAGTTTTAAGACTTACCTTAGAGGATGATGTCTTGTTCATGGTGGAAGTGGTTTCATCCCCTTCATCAGTTTGTGATTTCTTTGGCAAGTCATCTAATTTCTCTCCACTTCGCGAAGTTATCGCAACTAGAGTGCTCGCTTGGATGATCACCGTTTGAGGAAGGATATTTTTCTGAGTTGGCCCTCGAATTTGATCATGCTAGTAGCCAATTGTGCCATTTGATTGCCAGGCTTTTGGATATTGCCCATTTCCTGCTCAGAATGCTATTGTGTTAGTGGCAAGTGCATTAACAATATCCTGGAGAGACATACCTGAGTTTTGTGAAGCTGGTTGTGGTGCTGGATGTGGCATTGGTGGTGGTTGCATTTGAAATGGTTGCTGCACTCTAGGTTGATTGAAACCTTGCAGCCAATTTGGTATGACATTTGGGGCAATCGGTTGATGATTCCTGTAACTAAAATTGGGGTGATCTATCCATCCGACATTGTAAGTATTAGAGAAGGGATAATACCATTGCCTTGATTGTCCTGAAAATCCACCCATGGCATTAGCTTGCTCCATATCTTCTTCTTGTAAAGTTGGATACATGTCCATTGGATGCTCCATGGTAGAATATACCCCACATGCATAAGATTTCTGCATATGTCCTACAGCCATGTTTTCCACAAGAGAGGTTAGCTCAGAAAGTTGTTGTTCAATGTTCGGAGTGCTTACCTCATTTACTCTCCAATATAGTTGTGGCTCAAATCGGCTACTGAATTGTTGGAAGTTTACTGCCATGTCGCCTAAACACAAACAATCAGAAAAGAAAAACAAAAAAATACGAATCAACAATGAAAACAAAATAACAAATCGATTAGAAAATCAATCCCCGGCAACAGCGCCAAAAACTTGATGCGTTTGGAACTAGCAAGTATACTAGTCGCACAAGTAATAAAGTGATAAGTAAGATATTGTTCCCACGAGGATTGATTCTAATTGAATTTGTTATTCGAAAGCGAAAACAGAATAAATTGGGGGTTTTGTTGATTGATTAACTAAACTCAAATCGAAAGCAAATGAAGAATAATACAATGCAAAGTTAAATTAATTGAGAGATACACAATGAAAGAAATCTGGTTAAGGGATTATTCTCTACCACAAGATATGGATTTGCGAATTAATCACAGAATTGTCATCCAATTACACCATTTAAATTATCAACCGTAGATAACAACAAGCTCTGTTATCCCAATCTTTCCTTACTTTGTTGTTAAATAAAACAGGCTCTTTATTTAAGCTCTATCCATTAAACAACCTAGAACAAGCTCTCTAAATTTAATTCAATGGATGCATTACGATAAGAAAGATAGGTTGTTCAAAGCAATAAACACACAAGCTCGGATTATTTAACTTAGGTTGTATTCTCCAATTGCAATCTCTGATCACAATTTTGCTACTAAGGATTAGAAATTCTAGACAATTATGGATCAAGATTTCTAGTCTAGCAATAGACAAAAACCAGATTATATTCAGTTGGTCATTCGAAATACAATCCAGCAAGCAATCATAAGCATTAGATATAGGAAAATACAAGCAACTTCAATTAGAGAATTGGATAACAACTTCTTGCAAAATCAACATACAAAAACCATATCAAGGGCTTTGAAATCACCCTCAACCAATTCAGATTCAGTTACACATGTTCAAGAATGTCACAAATATAATACAATACATAAAAATTTCAGAAGATGAAAGGGAAATGATAAACTTAGCAAATCTGATGAAATCTCTTAGGATTTGTAGTTCTTCCTCTTTCCAAGCCTTCAATCTCCTTCAAGAAATCCAAGAGATGAGAGAAATCCAAAGATGCAGCCTCTAACACGTTCTCCCCTCTTCAAGTTATTCAAATAAAACCCTAAAATGTGTTTATATACTCTGCTACAGTAACCTGCTACAGTATCCCGTATTATACATGCTACAGTTATTTGTGGAATTACATTTCTACACTTCTCACACTGTTTTGATTATAACTTTCGGTACACTGAATGGATTTATGAATCGTAAATTTCTCTAGAAAATTGACTTCGAGAGCTTTCCAACGGTATATAACATGTTATCCAGTTCATTGTATATCAATATAATTAAATCCGAGAAGATGGTTGACTAGCAGAGGTGAAAATGAAGGGTTTTACTTCACTTTGGTGCAAGTTCCTCCAAAACTCATACAAACATCAAAACCACACAAAAACATAAAATACCAAGGATTATAGCAAAGAAACATAGATGAATTGATATGAAAATGATAAATAAATAGACACCTATCACTAGTGTGGACAATTGCATCAGAAGTCACATGCACAGGACACAAGTCTGATTACTCCCATAAACAAATAAACAATATTAAATATTATGCACATTATGTTTAACCAAGTTCTAGGTGTTCATTGTATTCTACTTACTTGGCCCTCTATATGCGAGATGAGAGTCGACCAGTGTTGTGTATCATGCCTCGATTCAGCCTTCGGTGGCACCTAAGACGTTTCAGCCTACACTAGTTACTTCCCCTTCTACTTTTTTCTAGGCTTCTGGTGCAACAAGCATGGGTATTTCATTAGCATTAGTCTAATCAACAAGTGGGCTACCGAGTCAGCAAGTCCATCGATGGTTCTCAATATACCGCTCGTTTATTATCTCAATTGCCTCTAGAAGACCTTGGAGGGATCCCCTTGAACGGCCTGGCACAAAATTGATAGTATAACAACATGTGTAATAAACCTATATACATTATACAATACAATTCTAAGGTTCTTACTCGTTGCATTTCGCCACGTCCCTCAACACCTCAACTTGGGTGATAAGCTGGCTGATTGTCCACCTAAGTATAAGTGGGATCTTATTTTTTAAATTTGTTCGCTTCCTTACGTAAACCTCTGTGATGAAAGGAATTACCTTATACAACTAGACCTGCAACAACAACATAAGGCACATAGTTGACGAAATGTAACAAACCAAAAACCAAAAAAGAAAGAAGTTTAACTACCTGAAAAGCGTAGCAGCATTCGTAAAGGTTTTCTTCCATGCCACTGTCCCCCAAGGATATACCCTGAACTTCTCCAAATCATCCACCATATTCAGGTAATCTAAATTAATTGGTAATGCTTTCATCTGGCCCAATGGGAGATGCTCCAAAACCCAAGAGGCAACCAGCTTCACTGCATCCAATTTAGAAACCTTATTGAAATCCAAATTCTCAATAAAGGCCTTGAATCCATTCAACTTCATAACCTTTTCGCCAAGTTATTTGTCACGTAGGCAGTGTTTGGGGTCCTTGTCGAACTCGGGCAATGGACTGAACCTCAAACCGGTGATCAACGCAAACTCATTGGCTGAGAATCGAATGGCCTTCCCTACACAACAACAATTTGATTGTCAACGTTCACTCAAAGTTCCTTAGAGTTTTGTACAAAAGCAAGTCACAATTATAAGCACAAAAGCTTACCAAACACGAGATACCATAACTCCTTATCCTCCATGTAATACATATGCACCTCATGCAACAGCACGTTGTTGACCAATTTATGGGGAAAGTCAACTCATGAATGTCCATCAAGTATCTGAAACCTATCCTTTTTTGGAATATCTTCAGCTGTTTGGTGTTTAACTTTTGAAGCACTTTGATTACAATCCAACCGTGTCATAGTCGTAATCGTCGTGTCATAATGCTCAGATTCAGGTGTTTTAAGGTCCAAAGTGATCCGTGGCTTCGGGGGCTCTATGCCTTAGACTTGAAATTTATAATAAAACTGGTTAGAACCCAAAAATGGTCAAAAAAATGGAGGGAAAAACAAATTATGTTAAAAAATTTGATAGTCCAACAGTGTTCAAATTGAATTGTCGAACACATCAATTCGATGGTTTGACGATTCTAATATTAGTTTGACGCTGGTTCGATATCAATTTGACATGGTTCGACAATACTACACCCTAATTTGATGATGATTCGATTGATATACATTAGGCTAGAAGATCCGTTGGTTCGACATTAATTTGACAAACTCTTGTACACAGTGTGACCGTTCGATGCTGGCTAGACATAATTCGACACATAATTCCAACAAGTCTACATAAAAGTCTACATACAACTACACATAGTTCAACAATTGGACGATTGCTAGACTCAATTCGATGATAGATCAACAAGGTACTCATGCAATTCTACAGTTTGATGGCCCAATTCGACAAACCCTTACACACGATTTGATTCGACAGAATATCAAATCATCATCTTTAATCTCCAGAAAACATCCAGACCATAATCCAATACCAAAATCACAAATAACACAGTGAGGGCCCGTTTGGGAAGGGGGACTAATGCAGGATTGGACTATATTTTAGGATAAATAGTCCAATCTCTTGTTTGACATTTTAAGAAGAGATTGGGATTGCACTATTGTTAGTCCCAATAGTGCCAATCTCATGGGACAAGTTGTCCCATGTGGAACCATGGGACTCAATAGTCCCAAGGTTTTACAAAAATTTTTATTTTTATTATAATTGATAATATTATAATTAAAATATAATATAATAATAAATAAAAATAAATATTATTAAACTTATATTAAATAATATTAAAAATACTTAATTCTGAATAAAAGAGTAATATTTAACAAGTTTTCAATAAATATAATTTTTAGCTATATTTAATTGTTATGTAATAAATAAAATTTTTATTATAAATATTTTATTTTCCATAATATTACAAATTTTTATTATAATTGACAATATTATAATAAAAATATAAAATAATAATAAATAAAATAAAATATTATTAAATTCATATTAAATAATATTGAAAATATTTACTTTTTCATAAAATAGTAATATTTAATAATTTTTTAAATAAATATAATTTGTAACTATATTTAAATATTTAATAATGATGTAATAAAATATTTTTATTATAAATATTTTATTTTCCATTATAATGCAATTTTTATGTTTATGATAATTCATAAAATTATATTCAAAATGTAATATAATTTTATTTTTATTATAATTAATAATATTATAGTTGAAATATAATAAATAAAAAAATAATAATATTAAATTCATATTAAATAATATTAAAAATCTTACTTTTTCATAAAATAATGATATTTAATAATTTTTAAATAAAAATAATTTTGAAATATATTTAAATATTTAATTAGCTATAAATATGATGTAATAATAAATTAAACTTGAAGAAAATTAAATTCGTTTATATTTAAAAATAGATTTTTTAAAAGTTTATAATATACTAATATAGTCCAGTCCCATACTACGCCAAACATAATATAGCATTATATATAATCCAGTTCAATCTAGTCCAATCTCAATCCCAATCCTAATCTCAGTCCAGTCCAATCCAGTCCGGAGTTTCAAACGGGCCCTGAAATCATTCTATATCCCAATTTAGCATGCTATTAAGGTTACAAACTGAATAGAAAAATCAAAACACAGGAATCCTAAAACATCAACCAGCAATCAAAAAACCCACGTGCATTATCGTTTCTCTCTCTAAACACAAACGTTGCATAAAATCTAAACAGAATGCAAACACCCACGTATTTAATAGGTTCAATTCAAGTTTTTTTCAAGTTAGTTACTCGGATTGTAGAGGGATTAAAAATTAGGCTTCGTGACCTTCGTTTCTCTCTCTAAAAGAGCGAATTCCCCTTTTTCCTACCCTTCTTCTCTCTTCACGATCATAATGAATGCTATATAAGTTGAACGAAATTGAATGCTATCCACCTTATAACCGGAAAATTTGCTGAAAACAGCTCTGGGTTTGAATGCTTTGACATGAGGGAAGAAAGAAAGGTTATCTGTGTGAAATTATAAAAGGGGCATTAATATAATTTCGGAGGTTGGTGGCAATTTAGACGAAAATTTTACGGAGCAAGGCTGTCAATAAAAAGGCCCTGTTTCTGAAAATCTCCCTCATAATATTTGAAAATAAAAATATTTATATTAAAACTATAGAAATTATAAAACCACCGATTGACGATCATCCCTCTCTCTGTCCCAGATCTATCAGGTGTTAAGCTTCAAGAATCTAACATTTTGAGCCTTTCATTTGCGCGCTAAATTACAGGGAATCAAATTACAAAACCATCGGCATTGTTAAGGAAGATCAGAAATCGTCATAATGGAGACTCCGCAAGGTGGATCCGACCGAGACAAAGCCATCGCCTGCTCTTCTCCCATCTCCGTCGTCTCCAATTTTTGGAAAGGTATTGCAAACCCTAAATTCTTGCTCCGTGATTATCTGCTCGGTGATCAGTGAAAACCTAGCTTGAGCATTAGTGAGAACCTTCAATTTGTTGTAATTTGTAGGTGTGGTGAATCTATGTGATGGTTATAGAATTTCATAATGGATGAGCAAGAGCAAGCTTCGTTGATAGAAATGAAATATTCTTTTTATAGATTTTCTTGAAACTTGCTGTGTGTAATTGCAGTTGTTATTTGTGAAGATCGTAGTTAATTTGTCAGATTTTATTTTATTTTTAATTAGCTTGAGCTATTGTATCGTGGTGGATCCAAGTGTAAAATTATAGTGAATGTTAACGGTTGATGGGAAGCGTGAATATCTTGTACATACGGTGTTTAGTTACTTTCTTTTGTAAAGAGATTTTCTTCTTCTCCTGTTCCTTCTCGGATCTGCTTGATCAGCCTGAAAGACCTAAATCACTCGTGTATAACATTGCTCTGCATTCTTTTATTACCCTTTTTTAATATATTTTTTGGCAGAGTTTGATTTGGAGAAGGAAAAAAGTGTGCTTGATGAGCAAGGGCTTAGGATCGCTGAAAATCAGGAGCACAGTCAGAAAAACCGGCGAAAGCTTGCTGAGAGCACCAGAGGTATAAAAAAAAAATTGAGACAGGGAGGAGAGGGAATATGTTGGCCTCTGTTTATTTTGTTTGGTTGATTTTTGTTCCTAAAAATGAAGTGGAGTGGGTGGATCAAAACAGTAACTTTCTTTAAAAGGGGACTATTCTTCCCCTCAAAAAGTGGGGCACGCGGAGATGTTTAGCCTAGATTTTTCCTTTCTTGAGATTATCTTTACATAAATTCATATTCGTTAAAACTTTTTAATTTTGTATTTGACAGATTTCAAGAAAGCTTCACCAGAGGAAAAGTTAAGCCTTTTCAATTCTTTACTTAAGGGTTATCAGGAAGAAGTTGATAATCTTACCAAGAGAGCGAAATTCGGAGAAAATGCATTTCTTAACATCTATCAGAAACTTTATGAGGCTCCAGATCCTTATACTGCTCTTGCTTCTATTGTTGTAAGTATTAGCTTGTGAGTTTTATGCCTTATATGGTTTGTGGTTTGGGAGATCAATGTAAATAGGTGTTTATGATATTTAGACAAGTAAAAGTTAAGAGTTTTCATTTCCAAGTTGTGAATTTTCTCATCTACTTTACATATCAAGATCCAACAAAGTACTATATTTACCGCTAATACACTAAGCTTGTTATGGATAAGGACGTATTTAGGTTGAAAGTGCTATCATAAGGACCTTTTTTCTTTTTAATCAGATACAATGACGGCAAATAGACATGTGATCTCTTTTCTATGACGTAATTCTAGTGTCTACATATACTCTTCAAAATATTGTTGTAAGATTTCCTATTGTGTGATGTGCTTTGTACCGTTGCAAATTACGTTCTACAGGTTGTCCATCTAGCTCATTGTGGCTGGTTTATTGTCCATTTATTGAGAAATGGAAATGGAACTTGCTCTTCTATTCATTTTACTCTTTTGCCATTATTGTGGACATATTCGCCGTAGTTGTCTTCATATTTTTGTAGTCCATGCATTTTTTAGACATTACCAGAATTATTTTGTTTTATTTTATTTTATTTTTTGCATATGTAGAAACTTCCTTCCCCAAACAAAAAGTTTCACTTGGTGCTCTCTTATGTGCAATGCAAAGCCTGTGTTTTTGTGCAGTGGTATCATTGCATTTTCTTAGTGAAGTCACACTTGTCTCTGTGCAGGAGCAAGATCTGAAATTTGCTGAACTAGAATCTGAAAATCGGAAGATGAAAGTAGAGCTGGAGGAATACAGGACAGAAGCAACTCACCTAAAGAATCAGCAAGCAACAATTAGAAGACTCGAAGAGCGCAATCGTCAATTAGAGCAACAGGTTAGCATTCAGTGTACTGTGGGTCATGTTGGTACTATTTTCATGCGATATTTTATTATTGCTCTGCTATCCCTTTTGAATGTTAGTGACCTTAGCTACATTGGCTTTCTGAACTTGGGAGTCACAACACCAGAGAACTGTGAGAGCAATCTGATGATGCGTCAGTGATTTCTATTTAGAAGCTTCTTAGATCCTATGCTCAACAGCATTCAAAATTTGACCAGAATTTGAGTATTTCAGTTGTTCACATATGCAACTCGTACTGGTTAAGCATTTAGTCTTATAAAAAATTACTTATTGGAGAAGAAGTCAAAAGATTCAAATCATGATACACCTAAAACGAATGCCAGTATTTCAGTCATTTAAGAATATGCAAATCTCAAAGTTTATGGCCATTGAAGATTTGATCTATGAGAAGTTGAGAAGTTCCTTCTTTCATGACTTAATACAGTTTCTTATCCCCAAAAAAAAAAAAATTGAGAAGTGCCTACGTGGCTGCTTCTTTACTTGCGATTTGGATTTACATATGTTCCGTTAAACAGTTTTGGATAATTTTAAATACTGTTAACTATTCTTTATGGTGAAAATCTTAGCAACATCAGCCAGGTATTATGTTCTTGGATAAAGCTGCATTATAGTTGATATGATGTCTCGATGCCTTGTGCACACACCGTCGTTGTTGTCATGTTTTGAGGTGTCAGCCATTTATTGCGATGTTGGGTATTGCATTTTAGTCATATATAACAAGTTGGAAAAAGGGATTTCTCGACCATTTCAGTCTGTATTCGCTGCACTGTCCTTTTAAATAGAGATGGAATTTAAATCTGAAGATTTGCATGATGATTGCCTGTTTTGTGGTATTCATTCAGATGGAGGAAAAAGTAAAAGAGATTGTGGAGATCAAGCATCGTAGTCTGGCTGAAGAGAACCAGAAAACATTAGAGGTTTTAAAAGAAAGGTAATTTCTTTTTTGTTGAAGTGGCAAGTTGTACATGAGAATGTTTAGGAATGTATTTTATTGGAAATTCCACCTCCTTATTGATAGGAATTGTTGGTTTGCAGGACATCTTAGTTGAGCTTTTTATGTTGAGTGATTCTATATTATGTATGATGCTGCCTTGGAACCATAACTGTCCACCCTTTACTGTGTACTCTGATGTGTGATTTTTTATGTGGTGCAGGGAACAATCGTTGCAAGATCAATTACGACAAGCTAAAGAAAGTGTTTCTACCATGCAGAAATTGCATGAACTTGCACAAAGCCAGTTGTTTGAACTCCGTGCTCAATCGGGTTAAACACTAAATTTTATTTACACGCATAGTATTGTTGCTGAATCACCAAATTGTCAATTTCCATTCTGAAAAGAAACTGCTACTTTGGCCTTATGCCTTTATTTTACTTTCTAACTTATTTTTAATCAACAACAGAGGAAGAAAGAGCAGCAAAACAATCAGAGGTCAGTCTTCTGATGGATGAAGTGGAACGAGCTCAAACACGTCTTCTTAGTCTTGAGAGAGAGAAGGTGCATCCGGTATCCTGTATTTATGTTTAGTTCCAACTTTACTTTTATTAATTTTGGTGCTGTATTTGTTTAGCTGCTTCCTCATCCTCTCTTCTTTGAAAGTCAGTGTTTATATTATTTGTGATAAAATGGTGGTTCAGTTCATAAATTCATTCTACTGTTTCACCAACAATATATGTCTGAATCACTGAATCTTGTTGCTGAATTTCAACATATACAACTACTTTTTTTGCCATAACTTCCTCTTATCCAAGAAAAGGAGCAAGGAAATTTTTGCTGAGGCTTATATATATTTTGACAACCTTCAAACCTTAATGATAGTCTGCTTGAGTTACTCAAACCAAACAAGAAGGCACATAGAGATGAGTAGATTTCCAAGCTCAACTTTTTGATTTCCAAAAGGCAGGAAACTGCTTTGTGTTAGTTGCAGCTTGGTGTAAATAGGCATTGGACAGCCAAGCACTTTATTTTAGTCACATGTCAACTACACAAGAAGTGGACCTACGATAGTTGTCTAAGAGTTTCTCAAGCATCAGTCAGTTAGAAGCAGAGCTAGTTTGGTTTAGAAGATTGCACTTTAAAGAATGCCATTTATTTGGAGATTTATACTGTATTCTTCATTGCTGTTAGCTGTTAGTAATGTGTAATCAAGGAAATATTTGGGCTTGTTTTTAAGAATGAAGAAAGAAAATGAAGGGCATGGCAATATACTTTGATGATATTTGGTGTTGATGGTAGGTTTATTTGGAAAATCTTAAAGCAAGTTACTGGATCAGGATGTATTAGGAAAATTCTGGAGAAGTTACTGGATCAATGTGCTCGGTACACCAAAGTTGTTCCCTTTAGATCTGTCAAGTATTTCTGTCTCCCGAGCATTATGTGGGAATATTTTTGTCTCTATTTCAGAAAATATTGTCTAGAAATTAATACTTACAAGCTTGATCAGATATTGGAACTGGTGGATGGAGAAAAATTCAAGATCACATTATGGTACTAGTAACTAGATCTAATGCTGACGCCCTAACCATGAAGAGTAATAAAAAGTTTTGAAGTTATTTTATAAATTTTTGTACTTCAAAATCTTTATATTTTTAAATTTCTACCCTATTATATCTGTATATTGAAGTTTATTTTTTTAACCAATGAAATTTAAAATTTTTAATAGGCTTCTTTTTCACCATAACCTCCCAGATATTGTTTTGAATCTCCATTTACTGCAAGGTTTGTGATTACTGGCCTGAATGCTTCCTTCTTGGTTAGAACACCTTATCTCTGGTGATTGTTGTATCTCTGCCAATACACATGTTTGCCAAAACATTTGTCTTTTGAAGATGATAACCATTTAGATTTCTAGTCTGCTCATGTCGTTCTTGTATATTTGCTGATATTTATCAAAGCTTAGCTGCTAGGATCATGAATGATATTATATCATGATTTATTTCAAGGTTGTGGTTAACCATGAATCAATTTGTTTGTTATTAATTGAAGTTATGTTAGCATATAAAGTTGTCTGATATTTTGTACTTACAAAATGGTTTCCTTTGATGCATCCTTGATTTTAGTTGTATTGATATACCTAATATGACTTTATAGCCTTGCTTTCAGAAGACGTGATATTTTCTTATTAGCATCATCCATTCTGCTAATTCCTTCAAAGTAAAAGATAGAATTTGCAAGGTACAGCCTTAATTGACTGTTCCAATACTTCATTGCTTCCATCTTCAGGGGGTGCTATGCTATCAATTACAATCAGCAAATGAAGAGACTGGAAGTAAGAAAAGGTAGGTTGTGCCAGTACTATTATCTATCACCTTAATTCTTCACAAACTACATTTCCATTACCTTCAGTTGATCATATTTTACTATTGCAGAAACAACAGTAGCAAGTTCCTGAATTTTCTTAAGAATATTAAGGTTGATAAATTAATCATAGACTCTCGATCGAAGTGTTTGAATGAATTTCATGTCTCGTAGAGGTGTGGTCTTTTTCTATTGTTACAAGTATAATTGGTGCACTTGATTGTAGTGTTCAATTCACACAAACATTCTTTTGCTGTTGAAATCAGGAATTTTTCTGAAAATGTAATTTGCCTCTACTTTAGCAAATAATATGTGCTTTCTTGAGAGCTTAAAATTTGGCAAACATGCTTTTGACTAAACAACTGTATCCAGCATGAGTTTCCCTTACCAACAGAAAGGAAATTTTTTGGAAGTAATAACAGAGCCATTTAAAGTTATTTGATTCACTGTCTTCTTGTTCTTGCCTGTTATCTATTCCTCTACTACAATGATATGTGTCCATCTAAGTCCAATACGAAGGACAAATCAATATGAAATGCTATTTCCTTCTCTATAAGCCCAAGAATTTCTCTAAAATGAAAAGAGTTTCACAGATATTGTCTTGATTGCCAAATATCTCTAAGAAATAGGAATAATGTGTTCAATTACTGGCTTATTTGGACTTCTGTGCTGTATTTTTACTAATAAATTTCTTTTTTTGGTACCTCAAAAACCCCAGCAGTTATATGGGGATCGAAACTTAGTACTGTTGGATCTTAAAATTTTTACTATTAAGGGAATCCATGGGAAACCAAGGGTCATATCAATTTGACCGACCTTGTGGATCACCAGCTAATCATTCTACCCTGCCCATAGAAATATGAAGAATTCTGTTAACTGAAGTTGAGGATTATATATTCTAGCCATGCACTAGTTCATAGTTGGCCGAGTCGATCCTGCATATTCTTACTTGAGCATTTCTATTTGAAACTGTTTACATTCATGCAGGAAAGAGCCATTGATGCAAATTGATAGAAGATGTGTATCACAATTTTTTGTATCATTTTTCACATGCATACAACTCAAGTTTTTTGTCCATAGTCCTTCCCAAATTATCCAACTTGGTATAATTGAAATTTGGATTTCTGCCCATTCCCTCCTGATGAAAAACTTGCTATCTTTCCATTACTATAAAGAGTTTTCAGGTTCTGTTATATAGTTGCATAATTGGCTGCTTTGGTTGCAGTGATTCTGAGACAAATAGCTTCCTTGAGAATTCTTTGAGTGCCAAAGAGAAGATTGTCTCTGAACTGAATATGGAACTTCACAATGTTGAAACGATCCTTTCAAATGAGCGAGAACAACATGTGAATGAGATAAAGAAATTAAATGCTTTGCTTAATGAAAAGGTAATCTTCCTCCAGCGCTTGCTAAATGTTTATGGAGCTCCATTAATTGATTTTAATGTTCTCAATTTCTTTAATTAATACAGTTTCTATTATCTGCTAGAGAAATAAATTTTAAAAGAAAGAAAAGAAGTTAAGATGCAATAATGGCCAAAATTGTTTACATAAATATTTAGGGCTCAGATTTTTTGCTCTTGTGTTTGGAACTTAAATTATGAAATGTGAGTTATTATCTAGACGTCTACTAGCTTTATGCGACCTTGCCTTCAATGTATTCCAATCTTAAGCTCTAGGCAATGAAGTTCTTAGAGAAGCAAATCCTAATCCATCTTCATCTTATGATATATATATATATTTTTATTTATAGTAAATACGTCAAATATTATAATTGTTATTATTCTTTAAGTTGTTTGGTAATATAGGAAGCTGCACTTGAGGACATGAAGAAAGAGCTTCAGGCTAGGCCAACAGCAAAATTGGTTGATGATTTGCGTAAAAAATTGAAAATTTTGCAGGTGATTCCATTCTCCAGTGACTCATTTGAGTTCTCATGAATTTTATTAAAATTTTATAAAATTTTGTCAAGTTCTAGTTTAGTTTATTGGCAGATCACTGATGCTTATGTTGTTTTAAATCACATTGAATGTTTTGAGTAATTAGTTTGCTTGCTAATTACATGTATGGCTCCATTCAACTTATACTAATTTGGTGCGAGCTTAAAGTCGTTAAAAATTTTGGAAGGAAACTCTGGGCTCTTTGGAGATACTTTGTGGTGATATTCTTGAAGACCAGATATTTGGAGCATATTCGTTATTGTTTTCAAAACCTTTTTTGCTTTTCTCATATCAAAACAAGGAGGGAAGTGTTTAAAAATGCTATTGCTTGTTAAAAAACTGGTGCTAAATTGAAAAATTGCTTACTGATGTTTTCAGTTTTCTTTGATAAACAACACTTTTTAAACATATACAACTTTTTATTTTTTATTTTCCAAAAACTGTCAAATAAAAGAACTAGAAAAAGTTTCACTATATTTGTTCTTGGAAAACTACTTTTCAGATGGAGAACTATGCTCTTGTGGTGATTTTGTATTTTGGCTAGTATGACTTCTTTCATTTTTGCTTGTCCGAATAATCTTTTTTTGTGTATTTCTGTTCAAAGTCTGCCTATTATAGGCTGTAGTTAATTATTCAATTAAGGCTGAAGCTTAATAATATCTTGATATATTCCTGTTTAATTTTTGACTGTTATAGGCAGTTGGTTATAATTCAATTGAGGCTGAAGATTGGGAGGTAGCTACGAACGGCGAAGAGATGAGCAAAATGGAGTCTCTTCTTCTTGATAAAAACCGAAAAATGGAACATGAACTAACACAGTTGAAGGTATTTTCATTTGTCTGCTCCTCTGCCAGTCTTAACTTTCTAGTATCTGTTAGCCACATTCACATTATATTTTAATTTTCATCTAGATAGTGTAAAGGGAAATCATTAAATGAAATCAGTGTCTCATGGAAATACTATAATGCTAATTTTGGGGAATTAGCGTATGGTAATTATGAAGTTGTGCTTCTTTCTTTATTCAAGTTCTATTTAATTGCTAAAACTTCCACTATTTTCAGGTCAAACTTACTGAGAAAACAACTTTGCTGGAGACAGCTGAAGGCAAGATAGCAGAACTCACAGCAAAGGTTAATGAACAACAAAAATTAATACAGAAGTTGGAAGATGACATACTGAAGGTTAGGATCATTGACTTCCAGAAATCTCAATATGCGTATGTACTTCCAAGTCTGTTGAATGGATAGTATCATAATTTCTGATTGATAATCTGTATGTTTGTGAATCAGTTTCAATTTATCTATCTTAGGGGCATAATCTGGTTCTATTGTGGGCTTCATCATTGGAGTCTAGAGTTGGTGAAATGTATTTAAATATTAACTCTTCAATTTGTGTATTAAAAAGATATCTATGCACAATAGGCACTAATCTAAGATGTGTTCATATATTCAGAACTGTTACATGTTGGCTTGCAATTATGCAAGTTTAAAGAACGTTTTAAATATTTGGTTGATTGTCAAGTATTTCTTTCAACATTGGGCCCCCTATTTTCACCCCTTCTCTTAATTCTATCTCATTGCTTGTCAGGGTTCAAGTTCCAGAGACCGAAAAGGCAATTTATTTGATGATTGGGATCTATTGGAAAGCGGAGGAACTGAGTTGTCTCAGGTACAATTCTCTTGTCCTTGCTACTCTGCATCTTTAGTATATGTGTTCTTCTGGATATGGCAACTCGCTCTGTTGTAAATTTGGATATCTGCTTGATTTATTGTTCCTTCTAATTCTAGTTACCTCAAGTGTGTTATTAATGTTAGAAATTTCATTTATCAACTGTTCTACATTTGGTCATCTCGGGCTTAAATTCATTGGTGTTTTTTTTTTAATAATTATATTAGAGGCAAAATTGCTTCAAAGTTTGGGGGCACTATTTCCTGGCCCTGATCACCGTCCAGTTTATTAGTATATATTTTAAGTTTTATTAATCAATAATCATTACACAAATTTTACACCAAAGTTTAAAGTAGTTGTAGGAGCCCTTGGCCATTCACCATCAGCAACTAACCTTGCTTGTTGCTACAAAATCTGGTGGGCTGGATGCAGGCACCCCTCCTATAATGAGGATTATCTACCCCTACCCCACGGCCACCCAACAAACACACACACACACACACACACACACACACACACACAAATCTAGGATGGAACCAGGCACAGGGGCACTACCCCTTAATCTGCATAATGTAGGTAACTGGTGCAATATGGAGAAACAGTGTCTGTCTAGGGGGATTAAAGGTTCACATCTTGGAACTTGCTGATTTTTTAAAAAGTGATAGGCATGATTTGATGTGTGGGGTCCATCTCTGCTGTTTTTGAACCAATGTATTAATTTTTGGTTTGGGTCTCTGACATGTCATTTTTTATTTAGAATTTGATATGGGGATGGTAACAGGGGTGAAAAGCCTCAAAAATTGAGAAGATGTATTAAAAACTGATCCTAATGTATATGCATAGTCCAGTGTATTTCTACTTCCAAGCCAATGGGGCGAAATGTTGGAGTCTGGATGTGACAGTAGTTTATTTCTACTCCCAAGCAAATGAGAAGATCTATACTAGCCCCTCACTCCCACCAGAAATGTAGTTACTGAAAAGCTAAAAAAGAAAAAGTCAATTATAAAGAAAATTAATAATTGTCAAATGGTGTAAAAGTTTGTAATACCACATATTCGCATCACTTTACAACCAAAGAATATAGTTCTACAGAGCATTATAAGTATAATCTGATATTTACTTCTAATGTTTAAACTTATATAGATTTTTTTTTATTTTGAAAATGACATTTACAGTGGAAGCCAAAAAATTTTCAGCATAACAATGTTGCTTTTGTCCTCAGTTCGTGAAAGATAAATAGAATTTTAGAATTTTGGAATCTGTAGGTGTTCCCATGTTAGTATTTCAAAAGAAATGTAAATGTTTTTTGTAGCCTAACACAAGGAACAGAATTCGTCACAATCAAGTTAATCACAATATTTCTGTAGGTATGCTTTGAGGTTTTGTGGATTTCATGTTGTCATTTTGACAGCAGATGCACACAATAACATGCAATTGTAATCTAGGCCTTGAATGTGTATTTGAGCATATTACATATGGTGGTGATATTTTTCCTGTCTCCTTTTTCTTGAAGGCATTAATTTTTGTATTTTTTGGATTTGGATGGAGAGGATAAACTTGATTTTTCATGCAAAAGGACTTCAACTGGGAGTGAACATCATAACTTTTTCTGAACAACTCTTAAGCGGTTACCACTAGCTAAATATAATGAAACTTCATAATGTCTGCAAAGGGTATAATTACTAACTACATCTTCTCTTGAGCAGTTGTCTTTCTGTGTTATTGTCTTTTTGATGGAATTCAATTCAGTCTATTGGAATTTGGAGTTGGTGTTGAATTTACTATATGCTTTCTTTGTGTGATTTTGAGCCTTTCAGCATATTGTTCCTTGCAATCATAAATTGAAGTCTATTGGCATTGATTTTCAATCTATGTTCAGGAGTATTCTTTGTAAAACAATAGTCTGTCAGTTTTGAATTATGTTGTGAATAGTATTACAGTTTCTTTTACTAAAATAATTCTTTTACTGCATACTGGGTTTCATCTGAACCAGAAAACAGATCAGAAACATGTTTCCTCCGATCAAGATCAAAGCTCAATGCTTAAGGTGATCTGCAGTCAGCGTGATCGATTTAGGATACGTTTGCGAGAGACAGAAGAAGTGTGTTGTTCAAACTTTTCCAAATATGCACTTTGAAAGTTTCTTTATCTAGCATAATTGCAAATAATTGTCTTCCCGTCATAGATTATTTCTAAATGTGACTTCGCTGAATATTTTAAAATTTGTAGGAAATAAGGCAGTTGAAGGAGAGGATTGGTGTTCTAACAGCGGAGCTAGAAAAAACAAAAGCTGATAATGTCAAGCTCTATGGAAAAATTCGATATGTGCAGGATTACAATCTTGAGAAAGTAGTTTCTAGAGGGTCAAAGAAGGTATATCTCAATATAATATTCCACAGTACGTTTTTAGTTTCTTAAAGGCTCAAATTCATAATTTTGGGTTATTGCTCACCTGCAGCAAGCAGAGGATCTTGAAAATGGGTTTACTTCAGACATTGAATCTAAGTACAAGAAGATATATGAGGATGATATTAATCCTTTTGCAGCATTCTCAAAAAAGGTTATTTAACATGAGAACTTTTAGTTAATTAGTAAGTTTTATTACATTAACTTGTGCCCCATAGTATGAACTGTAGTCTAAAATGCAACTTTGCATACAATTTCATTTCAAATTTTTTGCGTAGGCTCTTGTTTGCTACTTTCTTGATAATATGTTTTATCTCATCATTGGTGGAATGTATGCAATTTTTGGTCGATTTAGATTAACTGAATACGGCTTTAAGTTTATTCTTTCCCTCTAAATTATTGTCGTACCATTAAGTCTTGGCAAAAAAGGAAAAAAAAAAAAAGGAATGATGTGTTCTACAAACATTTTGTGTTTGTTTATAATTGTGTGTTTTTTTTTTTTCAAAATAATTTGGATAATAAATCGTGAGTTTTAACATTTAAGTAAAGCTTTAGTCGTCTAAAGGATTTTTTAAGGTTTTTTTTTTTTTTTTCCCCCAAATAAAGAGACAAGGCCTTCTATTGTTATTCAAGTGTAAGCTACCAGAGGATCATGCCTGCCTAATGCTTTGAACAAGTTCACAAGTGTGACTATATGGAGAACTAAATATGATTATGTTGATGCAAATTGCCCACAGCTTATGATTTATTTATTTTAATATTTATTTTTTAACATCTTTTTGCAAAATGATATATTAATGTTTAATTATTTGTTATACTTCACTTGCTGCTGGCTGTTATATTTCACTGACTCACAATATGTATGTATTTGTATTAGGAAAGGGATCAAAGATACAAGGAGTTGGGTATCAGAGATAAAATCACTCTTAGCAGTGGACGCTTCCTTCTCGGCAACAAGTAATTTCATTAATTTTAGATTTGTTAGAATTTTATTATAGAGTTGATTTCTTTTCTTCAAGTGACAATAATATGAATGCAAGCCATTAAGTGTATAACACTAGTATTATCTTTAGCTTTACATCACAATTCTGCCTCATTATTAGTACACCTCCTCCACTCATCATAGTTTAGCAGAAGTCCTAAAAAATTTGAGCACCACACATCCCAAGCCATCAGAGGGACTTCTCGTTTGCTCTTATGCGTTTCTGGGCTGATAATTTCTCCTGTAATTTCATTACATTTATTCTGGAGAGTTGGTTGATATATTTTATCGAGCATTTGCTTTTTACAGGTATGCTCGAACTTTTGCATTTTTCTATACAATCGGATTGCATATCCTAGTGTTTACCTGTCTCTATCGAATGTCTGCCCTGAGCTATCTTAGGTAATCGTTTCTCATACTTTTTTATTCAATTACCTTTTTGTATTTTCTGCTCATTATTTTCTTTCTTACAGCAATGGCCCCGAGGAATTTCTCTCTGGTGAGAAAATTGTCAATCTTCC
Source organism: Boswellia sacra (assembly GCA_013180625.2). Taxonomy (NCBI): domain Eukaryota; kingdom Viridiplantae; phylum Streptophyta; class Magnoliopsida; order Sapindales; family Burseraceae; genus Boswellia; species Boswellia sacra. The sequence goes on along the minus strand of SNVD02009367.1, from coordinate 15,852 downwards.
CCATGCGCTATGATTTTTCTTGTCTACTCGGCTTCACTGGTTTTCGCACACAATCAGAACTTTAAGGATTGAATTTATGAATAGCAATGCGATACAATGTACATAGAAGAAAAATGATGTCTTCGTACTTGTCAAGCCTAATTTCATGGGTTCGATGGATTTAATGCAAGGACATTGTTCACGTTAATTTTAGTTTCTTGTAAACAGGCTTTAAGCATTTCAATGTACTGTAGTCTGTCACAGCAATTGGAATTTGCTGTCTTTTGGTTCGAAAAATTCTAGTAAAGTGAAGAACACTTAAATTATAATGAAGATAATAAATATGTAAAGGCCAAGATTGGAACAATCCGAATCAAATTTGTTGTAGAGTATGTTTCTGGAACCTGGTGCGAAAAGTAGAGGTTGACAGAGGAGCTCGTGCCTTTAGGGTGGGATGGCAAAGAAATGAATAAATAAATTCATTGTTTGGAAAAAAAACAAAAATTATGAATCTGGTGTATAGGGATGGGAGCGGGCCGGGAATGACCATCCCTATTCCCTCATTAGGGACAATGTCTCTACTCTAATTTTCCTTATATTATAATTTCGGTATGGGTACGAGGCCAAATTTAAAAAGATCTATTCCTACCCATATCCGACTTAAAATTTTTTTTAATGATATAATAATTCAAAAGGAAAGTATTCAAATAAAAAATATAATTGAAATATAAATAATATTGATGAGAAAGAAAAAATTAAAATCTACGGCTCTAATACATGAATTAGTAACTAAAAGCTATATCATTACAAATATATAATAAGATCAAACCTTATATTATGATATTAATATATCATATTTTTTATATTGTACGTTAATTAATTAGAAAGTTAAATGATGAGAATTTTTTACTAATCTAATCATATTTTTTATATTGTAAGATTAGTTACAAAGTTATTAATTTGTCACTAACTTAATCATATTTTTTATGCTTATATATATAATAAGTAAAGAATAATTTAAATATAAAAAATCTCTAATAATTATTTTTTAACTTTAGATTTGTTTTTGACAAATTAAGAAAAAAAAATTGAATGGTCAAAGAGAGAGAGAGAGAGAGAGAGAGAGAGAGAGAACTCTAAACATATAGTTTTCAATTTTAAATTTGATAAATTATATTTAATAGATAGTGTTTGAGGTTTTTTTTTTTATGGATTTTAATTAGTTTTCAACTTCTAATTAAGATATTAGATTGGATAATTTAAGATAAAAGTAAAAGATTATTTTATTTTATCTTAATAAGCATATTACTTCACAATCAAATACATTTTAAAGTATTTAAATATCTCGCGTCGGGTATTGGGATTCGGGTAGGGAATTAACATCTCCATCCCCGTTCCGAAAAAATTGTGGGTATGAAGCTTTGGCCCCTTCCTCTCCCCGATCCTCGAAATCCCTTCCTTATCCCCTTCCTATTTGGGGTGGGTCCCTACAAGCCCCCATCCCCATAGGAAATTTTTTCATCCCTAATGCTGCAACTGATAGGTTAACGTTGGTTGTGGTGGACTGTTGCGCTGTCGTGCGAATGGTTCGTGGTAGGTGATGGTAACCCTGTTGCAATCTTAATTTTGTAAAATTATTTTTCATAAAGTGAAGATTGAAGATTTGGTTGGGAAGATGCGAAGAGGAAAGATTTAGAATTAGGGTTAGGGTTTGGCTCTAATTTGAGCGTGTGGAGAGGAAGGAGAAGTGAAGGAATTTTTTTTTTAATTTTAATATACATCTTTTATTGATATTGTTTATTGGACTTGGTTAACCTTTTAAAAAGGGTTTTCTTGTCTATTTGCTGACTTTCATGGTTAGATGAATGTCAAACATCATTTTCTGTTAAATTTAACGACTACCAATTGATGGAAGGGAATATTTTAGATATTTTTTATAACACAAGGAGCAACGTGGGTGTAAACACTGGATTTTTGAGGCTCGAGAATGAAGTAAAGATGAATGTCTAGAAAAGAAAATGATCAAAATGTCCTTGAGAGTCAAGAAGAGAAGGTGAAGAGAAGTTGGTGAATAGTTTGAAAAACTGGCAAATGATTTTGAAAAATTACATAAATTAATCCGGAAAGAATCTGGTTAGGAGTCATATACCGTTACGAAGCTACGGATGTCTAGTTTTCATAAAAATTTACAAATCGTAAATTAGAGTTGAATTCCAAAAGTTACCTATGATCGAAAGAGTAAAAGTCAGAAGGGACTACATTGTAAAATTGGAAGGGATGAACAGCGAGTACACTGTTCATACGGTACTGTTCACAGGTATTGTTCACCGCCGGTCAAACAGCCATCGAAACTGTTCCCTGCTAATCAAAGCCAGTAGGTACTGTTTACTTTTACTGTTCATAAGCACTGTTTACCCGAATCCCACGTAGATTTTTTATCTTATTTTCACTCCAAGGAAATCCTATATAACCACACCTTAGCCACACTTCCCAAGACACACCAATTGTCAAATACAATCATCTCTTTTTCCCTTTTGAAGATACGCTTAGGAATTTGAAAGGTCTTTTCTAATATTTTTTAGGCATTCTATTGCTCTAAACTCGGTAAGGGTACATCTTGAGAGCAGAAATCTTTCCTCCCTCCCATATTCTCATTTATTTTTCTTGCCTAGAATAAGAATGTTTAGGGTTTTGTTTTATGCTTAGGAGCATATTTAGGATTATTACGAATTGTGCTAACCTGATTTGTTTTGCAAGGTAGAAATGCTTACCAAGGTAAGTCGTGGAAATGCTTACCAAGGTAAGTCATTTTTCCTTTCCTTATTTAGAAACATGCTTAGGAATTTAATTTCTTTGCGAATGCTTAAAAATATGCTTAAGAGCACATGATTAGAATCATGCTAGAAAAACTTACTTGCTTTGATGAATGTTAGGAAATAACATAGAATAGATAGAATTACCATTTTGCCATTGAATGCTGTGATTGGTGATTATTTGAATTAGGCTAGAATATGCCATGAATACCATGAATTAGGCTAGAATATACCATGAATACTATCAAATCTAGGCTAGAATGCCATGATATTAGGTTATGGCTTTATATGATTTATAATATATGAATGTTTGTATTACAGAAGTGTAATTGTGTGATGCCATGAAGTGATGGTGGACTCACATTGATGGTGAGGGACCATCACTAAGAATGTGTGCCTTAGCTATGGATATGTAAGAAGCTTGAATAGACGTTGAATAGACTCACATATGGTGGTGAGGTATTCATCATCTATTGAGTTTCGAATGTATGTGAATGAATGGAATATTGTATTATTGTTGAATAGCAATGTTGTAATCCTCTCCCCTTCCACCATGTATGACGAAAATGTAACTTATTTTCCTCCCTCTGTCTTTGTATGAATATACAACTGTTTTGATTGAACAATCACTCAACATGTTTAATAAAGATAAAAATAAGAATATGTGCATAAAATGAACCATTTAAGTGGATTAAGTAACAACACGAGATATTCTTATTTGGTATTTCCCAAGTGGAGGCTGGATTCACATTCGGGTAGGTCGAAAGACTCGTATCTAACTTTTCGAACCCATTTCTGAAGGGATGAGGGTAGTTTAGGTCCCAAAGCGAGGGATCAGATTGCCTCCATTTATTCCCAATTGAATAATTGGGTGACGACTCCTTTTTCCAAACGTTATCATGGCTTGTTTATATTCCCCTAAGTCTCGAAAGAGGCTTTGACACAGTCGTGGTCGCAATTGCTCTAGTGGGATGAAAGCCCTGTTCACAGTGGCGACTCCACTGGGGATAAGAGAAGTTGATTCCGACGGGAATACCAAATCCTAATACCTCGTGTTGATATAATAAGTCCTTGCATCACTACACTTTTGCACACAATAAGCATGATTGCCTAAAACTAGCCGCGTGGCATTGGCATGAGAAGTCTTTGGCTCCATTCGACCCCTAGACAACTCATGTTGATGTCACCACCTTTGAGCACATACCATTGAATTGGTATAAAAAGAGACAAGCCCAATTGGGCATCTCTCGCTCGAAGGAGCCTAGACCATTGGACCCTTAAGACTAAAGCCTATGTAGATGACTTCAGAAATTTCCAATAGGATGAATATCCAAAACCTATGTTGAAATACATGTCTATGGATGTAAATTTCTCATGATTAGAATAACATCAACTCGAAACCTCATAAAACCATAACACATGCCACATGTCAAGTCACCCATAAAAGAACAAAATGGGAACATATGCCATGAGTTAAAGTTGTCATGACGTTTTGAAAACCATGTTATGATAATCATGAGGAATCCAACATCAACATGAATGCTAGAATTGCCAGAGAGAATCTCGCATTCCAACATCCCATGATGATGTCTTGGGAATAAAGTCTAAAACCTAGGAAAAGAGACTCAACCTCACGTGTGTGAGAGGAATAAGTTTGGAAGGCTGAAAGCATGTCTATTGATGCGTTCGAAACTAGCAAGTATACTAGTCGCACAAGTAATAAAGTGATGATTAAGATATCGTTCCCACGAGGATTGATTCTAATTGAATTTGTTATTTTATAGCAACAATAAACTAAATAGGGGGGGTTTGTGGATGGATTAACTAAATGAAATATTAATGTAAATGCACAATAACACAATACAAAGTAAAACGGAGTGAAAAATCAATGAGAGACACTTGGTTAAGGGATCCTTCTCTGCCACAAGATATGGATTTACGAATTAATCATAGAATTGTCATCCAATTACACCATTAAAATTATCAACCGTAGATAACAACAAGCTCTGTTATCCCAATCTTTCCTTACTTTGTTGTTAAATAAAACAAGCTCTTTATTTAATCTCTATCCATTAAACAACCTAGAACAAGCTCTCTGAGTTTAATTCAATGGAAGCATTAAGATAAGAAAGATAGGTTGATCTAAGCAATAATCACACAGGTTGAGATTATTTAACCTAGGTTGTATTTTCCAATTGCAATCTCTGATCACAATTTTGCTACTAATGATTAGAAATTCAAGACAATTAGGATCAAGATTTCTAGTCTAGCAATAGATAACAATCAGATTATATTCAGTTGGCCAGCCCAAATACAATCAGCAAGCAATCATAAGCATTAGATATGAGAAAATGTAAGCAACTTCAAATAGAGAATTGGATAACAATTTCTTACACAATCAACTCACAAAAACCATATCAAGGGCTTTGAAATCACCCTCAACCAATTCAGATTCAGTTACACATGTTTAACAACGTGGTAAATACAATACAACATGGAGACATTCCAGAAAATGAAAGGGAAGGAAAAAAACTTAGCAAATTTGATGTAATTCTCTTTGGATTGTAGTTCTTCCTCTTTCCAAGCTTCCTTTCTCCTTCAAGAACTCCACGAGATGAAAGAATTCCAGAGCTGCAGCCTCCACCACGTTCTCCCCTCTTCAAGTTATCAAAATAAAACCCTAAAATGTGTTTATATACTCTGCTACAGTAACTTGCTACAGTGTCCCGTATTTAATAACATGCTACAGTGATATGTGAAATTACAAATATACACTTCTCATACCATTTTTATCATAACTTTTGGTACACTACATAAATTCGTGAACCGTAAATTTCTCCAGAAAATAGACTTCGAGAACTTTTCAATGGTATATAGCATGTTATCCGGTTAATTGTATATCGATACAATCAACTCTGAGAAATTGGCTGATTAGCAGAGGTGAAAATGAAGGGTTTTACTTCATTGTTGTGCAAGTTGCTCCAAAACTCCTACAAACATCAAAACCACACAAAAACATAAAAATACCAAGGAATATAGCAAAGAAACATGGACAAATTGATATGAAAGTAATACATAAATAGACAACTATCATCTATGCCCTTGTATGAGCATGCATCATATCATGCATACATGCATGCATCCATGGTGTTAACACCTTTGTTTTAAAGCCATTATAGCTTGGGTTAGACATGGTGGTCGTTTGACAAGACAAGAAAAAGCAATTGATGAGATGGCTACACCAAATAACAACAATGCTGAAAACAACTCAAGTGAGGGCTGACATCATCACGCTCCAACAACAAGTGGCCCAACTTATTGAAGCTTTACAGAATGGGCCCAACCACATGAATCAGCTGCCATCTGAGGGTAATGGTGGTGGTGAAACCAGCCAAGGTAGAAATAGGGGGAAGAGCCTGATCAATGATGAAGAACCTTAATCGGTCTAGTAGTTGGCCAAGGACATGGAAAAGGTCCAATCCCTTTTGAAGAAGAAGGGGTTGAAAAGGGGTTGAAGACTTGGATGACATCTTGCTTATGGGAGACAAAGAGTTGTTTCCAAAGTTTCGTCTACCGGACTTGCTTAAATTCAACAGAGAGGGGAATCACAAAACACATTTAAGGTAGTATGTAGCCATCATGGCCACGACTCCTTTGATGAAGGAGCATATACTAAAGTACTTCATGCTATCCTTAGAAGATGATACAGTAGCATAGTATCATGACCTCCTAAAGAGAATTCAAGAAGATTGGGAGGAACTTTCTCAACAATTTGTGGAATAGTATCGCCACAATACCCAATTGGGGGTAACGTTGAGAAATTTGAAGATGACACATCAAAAGCCCAATGAGACTTTCTCAAAATATCTAGTCAGTTGGAGGGCCAAAGCTACCAAGACGACCACGAGGCACATGGAGAAGGATCAAGTCCTTATGGTAATCAATAGAGCTCATGCCTTCATTAGTGATAGGCTTATAGGCTTTTCAATCAAGACATTCAAAGATTTGTGTGATTTGGGCATTTAAATAGAAGATTTGTAGGCCAGGCAGAGGAGAAGCAACAACAGAAATCAAGGACAGTATGACCTATCTAGCGGGTCAGACAATGATGATACATAACTGCATTTCTAATTTAGAGAGAGAATAATGATGTTTTGAGATGCTTTGTCTTAAGAATGACACAAGAGTTGTGTATTCTTTTGATGATCATTTATAAAATCATGATACTCATTGAAAATAGTTTTTTGGTAATACATGAGATTGTGTTGTTTGCATGCTTGACTTTTTTTGCTAGATGAGTTTCATTATTGATTCTTCAATCATTTGAGCACAATAGCCATGAATATGGAACTTTATATCACTTAGAGAAACTTTATGTGAATAAATCTTGGTGTTAAGATCTCACAAGACTCTAGAACCCGTTTGATCACCACTCGAGGCAAAATCCTAGGCTTCACAACATAAAGGAAGTGATTTAGGCCTTTTTTGGATCAATTGAGCCTTTCAAGCCCACCTATGCTTACTTCATCGTCACTGGTATACCCTATTGAGCCAAATCAAGCCTTTTTTTTGTCGAACTACAAAATTTATCCTAACACTAGAAAAATTTTCCTTATATAGCATCCTTCACTGATAACATATGAACATTATAGAAAAGAGCATTGAGAGCCATGCTTATGGGGGAATGAAAGAAAGTTGATAAATTTTTGTGTAATTTTGAGCTCCAAGAAAAGAAGAAAAAAAAGAAGAAAAAGAAAAGAGAAAAAGAAAGAGAGAGAAAATGAAAAAAGAAGAAGAAGAGAAGAGTGCTAATCCCATTGCGTGCAAAGTGTAGGGGTGTAGCCACTCAAAATCAAAAAGCAAAGCAAACATGATGGGTGAAAACTCAAAGTTTGGAGGTACAAATAAGTTAATGCTCTCAATTAAAACCTAGAATGGTTGTATGATTATGGGTGAGATAGCCTTATAGTCTCCTTTATCATAACTTGACCCTAGCGTATCATTGACACATCCGAAAAAGGATTGTCTCCCAAGTATAGGAGTGTCGAAGTAATAAAACCCGGTGAGACCGGGGTCGATCCACGAGGAAGGGAATTTAAGCGTTACAAATTATAAGCTAAACAAATGTGATAGGGATGATTCAAAGAGGTGACATGATAATATCAACAAGTATGTAAGATGGTAGGTGGTATTACCGACCATTCAAATATAAAACAAAAAGCAAGAGGAGGTAAAACATCCATGGAAATAGGTGGTATAACCAACCATAGTAAATTAAAGAACAATTTCATAAGGTGGTAGAACCTACCATAGTAAATAAAATAAAAAAAGTTCATAAACAATAGAATAATTAAAATACAAGAGGAATTAACACAATAACAATGAAGGCTAAGGTTAGGGGATCCGCCCTTGATATTTCAAATAAGGATAATTAACCCATTTTTAGTTATATGAATTATATTTGTTTCATTACCAATATTTATACCACTTCTTGTAAATGGGTTCAAGCATCCAATGTGCCAATCTTCATATGTCTACAACAAATCAAGGTTCCTAACTAGATTCATGTCGGTAAGGAAGAACCATACGACATCTAGAAAGGATCCAAGCATTTGATGTACCAAGGATTGTCAACAATGGATCAAGACCTCCACTTTACGAGTGGTGTCAAGATTGATTAAGAAATTAAATATAAATCATATTGAATAAACATTGTAAGATTAAGATTATTAAGCACATATTAAGAGTTAGAGAATCCTTATTCTCATATCAAGGGTTTCACCCTTTCACCTTAGCAAAAGAAAAATTAGAAGAACATTATAATAGAAAGAAAATAAAATGCAAGAAAAGGAAATTCATTAATAACATAAACACACAAAACACAATACAAGATCCTAGCCAAAGCCAAAATGATCCAGCCAAGGCCAAGATGCCCTAATGGGTCACAAGGCACCTCTATTTATAGATACATCCAGGGGCAAACTTGTCAAATTACAAGGGCATACTTGTCAAATATTAGTTGTAAATATCTTTGACAATTGGGATCATTAGGCACCGACTTTGACCATCAATTTTGACATAGAAATGTTGTGAATTTTAATCACATGTCTTCATAAAATTTGTAGATATTTCCCTCAGCTTCTAGAACATATTGATTTACACAATTTGGATACGTATTTTGAGAGATACGGTCCAAATACTGAGGCCTGGTCAGACTGGGCCGAGACTGTAAATGGGTTCACTTCAAGCCCAATTTTGGTCCACTAAGAGCCCGAATTGGATGATGTTTGTGAAATGCAATCTTGTAGACAATTAAATCAGCTTTCCAAAACATTAAGAATTGCACCATTCTGATCTATAAATAGAGAGTTATGCCAATTTTACCGAACCTGTAACAAAACCAAAATTAAGAGAAATTAATTCCAAAGATGCAAATGCTACAAATATGCTTAAGTTGAGGAATTTAATGACACTATTAATGTAATATGATGAACTAAACTCTTATTAAACATGCATATTTAAGTGTTCATCACACCCCCAACTAGCTTATTGCTAGTCCCTAGCAATTAAAGCGTTATTATTTAGAAGTGATTTATAGAATTTTATATCCAAGGTGGTCATTATTGCACTCTCCTTGATTTTATCCAAATAACCAAACTCTCAACTGATTTTTTTTTAAATGACTCATGTACCCTTCAGTCAAGATATCCACAAACCTTCTTTTGTGCTCAGTTGACACATGACTATGGGGCTTATTAGAAATAAGCCATATCGGTTCTAGTATTTGTTAAGGCTAACAACCTTAGGTAGGGGATATTCATCCATTTTATACATTTTTTTCTCTTTTTTTTTTTTTTGAAAGAATGCATCTTTAACCCATGTAGCGAGCCTTAGGCTAATGACTCCCAGACCAGTTGGCCTTAGGGCATTAGGTGTTAAGACACCCCTACGAGCTTAACGACTCGGGTTGCTGATGCTTTATTTTTGCTTAGAAACTTGTGGATAGTGCAATGTTCAATCCCATTAAGCTTTCTCCTTAATCCTGTAGCGAGGTTTTGGGCCAATAGCTCCCAAAAACAGTTGGTCTTAGGTATTAGGTGTTGAGGCACCCCTCGGGCTTAATTGCTCGAATTAAGGAGGCTACAAGACCAAACTTATCCACCATTGCTTTCTCTCTTTTTTCTTTTTTTTTCTTTCTTTTTATTTTTTTGTTTTTGTTTTTAAACTTTCCCCTTCCTTTGTGTTGTTATCCTAAACAAAACAAAAGAACTCAAATATTGCAATATTTCATTTTGCCACCCACAATCATGCATCAAGGTATGTGTGTGTGTGAAGAAAGGTTCATGAATACTTGCTTAATGAGCACATAAGCACACAGTTTATTAAATGATAAGGTTGTGAGAGTTCATAGATTTGAATAATTCAAAGTGAAATGAATAAGACCTCCTTGTTATAAAATTCAAAAATCAAGACTAAATAATATCAAGTTAGCTAAAATGAGTTCACAAAATCAAAATAAAATGACAAATTGGTTAGAATGGGTTTCAAGAGTTCAAACTGGTCCTCCTTACTCTGCCATTCCTGACCTGCAGATGCTTCTCAAGAGATTTGAACTCCTACACGCGCACTATGAACTTGACTATTACTAACTCGCTTTTTGGAGTTTTAGGCAAAGATAAAGAATAAATATTTCAGACACCCTTATGGTCTTACTATCCTTCGCCCGCCCCAACGCAAATGAACATTGTCCTCATGTTTAAATATAGAAGATAAAGTATAGGAACATCATGAAGCTTCTGTTATTCAAGAGAGATGACCTGAAAAACTCATAAAATAACATGCTAAAAATAAAATAAAATAAAATAAAGGACAAGAAGAAAAAAAATTACAAACGGAGATTCAAATCCAATTTGCACTTTTGTTTTGCCCTCCTGCCCAATTAATTTGAGTACTAGCTGGGTCAGGTTCATACTCAACTTCTTGTAATTTGTCAAGTAGCTCACCAACAGAAGTGGCAGAAACAAGGATCTTTCTCGCTGAATGATGGATAAAATTCTGTTCCACAGCTACATCAACAAAACTTATCAAAGGATCAAAGAAATTTTTGACATTCAACAAACCTATGGGTTTTTTATGGAGATTTAGTTGGGCCCAAGAGGCAATTTGAAAATTTCTTCAAGAGTGCCAAAGACACCTGGTAAAACAATAAGGGCATCTGAATTGATGAGCATATGTGCCATGCGTTCATGCATAGAGGCAACCGTTATGAAAATCCTAAAACTGAGTACCTCCTACATGTGCAGCTGTTGACACACAACCCATAATCAGAGGCTACCTCCCCATAAAACAATATGAACTTTCTTTCAGCAGTAGCCTACCAAGATAATTCGCTACTTCTACGAACTCTTCACTTTTACCTGGTCGAGATCCACAGAATACACATATCCTTTGGATTTGACGTTTTGAAGTTCCCTTCATGTCTATGTAACTCTCTAACTATGTGTGAAGAAGAGAACAAGACATGTGGTATTTATGGAGTGCAAAAAGGTATGTTAATGATGATATCTATTCTAGGTAGCTCAATTGTTTGTTGAAAAAGTTGACAATAATGCAAAAAAAGGTCAAAAGATGATGAAATAAGACACCATAAGTCAAACAAAAGATACAAATTCAAAAATGACAGCTATAAGACATTAAAATTCAACAATGATGGCACGCATGCATATGTACAGGTAGTTGTGACTGTGGCTCACATCTTCCTCTGGTTTTACGTCCAGAAACGGCTTAAACACCTTCTATGAGTTGGGAATATGCTTCCCATCCAGTTTTCTTATAAACTGGCAAACAGGGTCGTTTTGAGTCAGATTCCCAAGACTATAGCGTTCCTGCTCATCTCGAAATTGTGTCCACAAATTAAAAATTTCACGCTGCACAAGTCCACAAGAATGCGTCTCAAGAGTCACTCGGATATCATCCAAGGACTCCTTACTCAGTCCATCCTTGATGAACTGTAGCTTATCCTCTCGATTGTTGGACAAATATCCCAAAGAGCGGCAACGCTGGTTACAAGTCCATCTTGCACATTTATGACAAACTTGTAACCTTTTTGCTCTTCGCTTTTTGGCATAGAGCTTTTTCCCAAACCTGGCATATGGGAAACAAGATTATCTGAAAACTCACAAGAGAATCGAACCTTGGCTTCAATTAACCATCTTAAATCAGCAGGAATACCCTTATGCATCAACAACCTTAGTCTTTCTGCACGAGCTTTATAAATTTTAAGCAAATCATTTTGAGGAAGAGAGGAAAATGTTTGTGCAATTTTGAGAGAATGGTATCCATGTGAAGAAAATGAGAGAGAAGAAAAGAAAGTGGATGCAAGGTGAGTAACAGTTTTTAGGGAACTGAAAAACCGACTTTAATAGTCACGGAGTACCGTATCCGCCACTTGACCGGGAAAAATCAATCCTTAAAAAGGATCGACTAAAGCAATGGACTCTTCATTTTGGTCAAAATTTTCAAAGAATGGTTTTAACCGTTGTCCATTAACTTTAAACACCTGACCATTTTCGGGTGCTCAATTTCAACTGCTCCATGAGGGGAAAAACATTTTTAACAATGAAGGCCCAGTCCAACCGAGACCGAAGTTTAACAGGAAACAAATTGCAATCTTGAATCATACAAAAGAACTTTTGTGAAGGTTCAAAAAATTTTCCTAACAATGGATTTGTCATGAAAACACCTTCATTTTTTCTTTGTAGATTTTAGAATTTTCATAAGCCTCATCCTGATTTCTTCAAGTTCACTAGTTGGACAGTTGGAGCTTACGTAACTTGCAAGCATCATTCAAATTTGTGTTGAATGTTTTAATAGCCCAATAAGCTTTATGCTTAATTTCCACAAGCAAGTGACAAGGTTTTCCATAAACTAATCTATAAGGAGACATTTCCAATGATGTTTTGAAAGCAGTTCGGTAAGCCAAAGTGCATCATTAAGTCTTAAAGACCAATCTTTACGATTTGGGTTAACCGTTTTTTCTAATATCTGTTTTATCTCCCTATTAGCTAATTCAACTTGTCCACTTGTTTGTGGGTGATAAGGTGTAGAAATTTTATGGGTTTTTCCATATTTCTTTATTAAAGTTTCAAATGGTTTATTACAAAAATGTGTACCCCCATCACTAATAATGGCTCGAGGAATTCCAAATCTACTCAAGATATTCTCCTTCAAGAATTTGACAACTGTTTTGTGATCATTGTTTCGACATGTTGAAACATAGTCCACTGCAACAAGGATATACACAAAACCAAATGACGCTGGAAAGGGTCCCATAAAATCAATACCCCAACAATCAAAGATTTCAACAATAAGAATGGGATTTAAAGGCATCATGTTTCTTTTTGAAATGGATCCCAATTTTGACAATTTTCACACGTTTTGCAAAATGCATGTGCATCTTTAAATAAGGTGGGCCAATAAAATCCACATTGTAAGATCTTAGCAGCTGTTTTTCTAGATGAAAAATGTCCTCCACATGCTTCAGAATGACAAAAGTTAATGACACTACTTACCTCATTGTCAGGTATGCATCTTCTCATTATTTGGTCTGGACAATATTTGAACAGATATGGGTCATCCCAGTAAAAAATTTTCACCTCGGTTAAAAATTTTCTTTTGTCTTGAGCATTCCAATGAGGTGGCATTTTCCCTGTCACAAGAAAATTTACAATGTTAGCAAACCAAGGTACAGTAGCAACAGAAAATAAAAATTCATCAGGAAAGGAATCATTGATAGGTGAAGTTTCAATTAAGGTCTCTGTCGTTAGTCTTGAAAGATGATCAGCAACGACATTTTCGGCTCCTTTCTTATCCTTTATTGTGATGTTGAATTCTTGGAGCAATAAGATCCAACGTATCAATCTAGGTTTTGCATCCTGTTTAGTCATTAAATATCTCACAGCTGCATGGTCAGTGTAAACAATTGTTGGAGAGCCAATTAAATAAGATCGAAATTTGTCCAAAGCAAATACTACTGCAAGTAGTTCTTTCTCAGTTGTTGTGTAATTCATTTGTGCATCATTTAACGTCCTACTTGCATAGTATATTACATAAGGCTTACCTTCTTTTCTTTGTCCTAAGACAGCACCAACGGCATAGTCACTTGCATCACACATCAATTCAAAAGGCAAGGACCAATCAGGAGATTGCATAATTGGAGCATTTGTTAAAAGTCCAATTAGTGTATCAAAGGCATTTTGACATTCTTGAGTCCATTCAAAGGAAGTATCTTTTATTAAGAGGTTATAAAGAGGTTTAGATATAGCATTGAAATTTCTTATTATGAAACCTCCTATTAAACTCCAGCATGCCCTAAGAATGAACGAGCATCTTTAACTGTTTTTGGTGGAGGCAAATGGGAAATTAATTCCAATTTGCTTACTCCACTTCAATTCTTTAGAAGACACCAATGACTAAACAATTCCTGAAGTGGACCATATAATGAATTTCCCAATTCAAAATAGACCTTTTTTCTACACCACCTTTTTAGGACTTTTTCTAAATTTTCAAGACAAATATCAAAAGAGTTTCCAAAGACAGTTAAATCATCCATGAAAACTTCTAAACAATGCTCAACCATGTCACTGAAAATGCTTAACATGCATCTTTGAAAAAGTGGCTGGGGCATTTACAAAGTCCAAAAGGCATCTCTTAAAGGCCAAAAGTGCCAAAGGGGCACACGTGAATGTGGTCTTTTCTGGTCTTCATGTGCAATGGAATTTGATAGTAGCCTGGAGTATCCATCAAGAAACTAGTGTAGGTGTGCCTGTACTTTTAAGAATATTCGGTCAAGGGAAGGAGTAAGGGAAAAGTTCTTTTCTAGTGACAGCATTTAATTTTCTATTAATCAATGCACATCCTCCAACTAGATGAGACACGAGTTGGCAATAATTCACCCTTTTCATTTTTAACCTCTGTGATGCCAGATTTTTTAGGTACTACTTGTGTAGGGCTTACCCACTTACTATCAGAAATAGGATAGATAATTCCCACATCAAGTAGTTTGAGAAATTCAGCCCTAATGACCTCTTTCATGTGTGGATTAAATCTCCTTTGAGGTTGTTGAGATGTTTTGGCATTTTCCTCTAAATGTATTCTATGTGTGCAAATTAAAGGGTTAAGGCCTTTTATATCTTTTAAAGTCCACCCAATTGCATTTTTATGCCTTTTAAGCACTTCTATCAACTTACCTTGTTGCTCGCATGTGAGGGAAGAAGAAATTACCACCGGATATGTCTGATTCTCCCCAAGATAAGCATATTTCAGTCCTTTAGGTAAGGGCTTCAATTCTAACTTGGGAGCTTCATCTTCCTTGCTTTCATTCATTTGCCCAATTCTTCAAATATTGATTTTGAGCCTTTTTCCATCACCTGTGCACAATCCAATAAAGAGCATATATCAGAAAGATCAGACTCTAGTTCCATACTGATTCTAACGAATTCACTAAACAAGTTCCAAAGTGGCAGAGAACTCCCTTTTTGGATGTGATCTTCCACAATAGATTCGATCATATTAGCCTCCTCAATTTCATCTTCTTCTTCATGTGGTTGTTTGCACATATTAAAAACATTAAGTTCCAATGTCATGTTCCCAAAAGATAGCTTCATGACTCCATTCTGCAATTAATCAAAGCATTAGAGGTAGCTAGAAATGGACGCCCTAAAATGACAGGAATTGAATTACATACTTCCACTGGTTGTGTGTCCAAGACAATAAAAGCCACTGGGTAAATGAATTTATCGACTTGAACTAACACATCTTCTACTACTCCTCTTGGTACTTTAATTGATCTATCAGCAAGCAAAAGAGTCACAGAAGTTGGTTTTAACTCACCTAGATTGAGTTTTTGAAAAACCGAGTATGGAAGCAAATTCACACTCGCACCAAGATCAAGTAAAGCTTGTTCAATTTTATGGTCTCCAATAACACATGAAATTGTAGGACAACCTGGATCCTTATATTTCACTGTATTATTAGTTTGAAGAATAGCACTTACCTGCTC
>SNVD02009366.1:0-37204 GCA_013180625.2 Boswellia sacra | reverse complement strand
AAAACACCGAACGTGGCAAGACGTTTGATTAGTGACATGGCAGCGAACTCCCAACAATTCAGCAGTCAATTTGAGCCACAACTACCAAAAAGAGGAAATGAGGTAAGTACTTCAAACATTGAACAACAACTTTGTGAACTTACCTCGCTTGTAAAAAAAATGGCTGTAGGACATATGCAGCAATCTTATGCATGTGGAGTATGTTCTGCCATGGACCATCCAACCGACATGTGTCCAACTTTGCAAGAAGGAGATACAGAACAAGCCAATGCCATGGGTGGATTTCCAGGACAACCAAGGCAAAGGTCTGACCCTTTCTCTAATACTTACAATGCTGGATGGAGAGATCACCCTAATTTAAGATATGGGAATCATCAACCAAATGCCCCAAATGCCATACCACATCGACCACCAGGTTTCATTCAACCAAGGGTGCAGCAACCATTTCAAGCACAACCACAACCAGCAACACAACCAGCTCCACAAAATTCAGGTATGTCTCTCCAGGATATTGTTAAAGCACTTGCCACTAACACAATGCAATTTCAGCAGGAAACTAGGGCAAGTATCCAAAACCTGGAAAATCAAATGGGACAATTGGCCACTAACATGAGCAAATTTGGAGTCAAAGCTCCGGAAAATTACCTTCTCAGCCGGTGATCAATCCAAGAGAGAATGCTAGTGCTGTAACTTTGAGAAGTGGGAAACAATTAGATATTCCACCAAAGAAATCACAAATTGATGAAGGGGATGATACCACTTCTACCATGAACAAAACATCCACTTTTAAGGTAAATCCTAAAACTTCCATTCATTCATATGTTACCCCTCCACCTTTTCCCAGCAGATTTGCAAAATCAAAGAAGGAGGAACAAGAACAAGAAATCCTGGAAACTTTTCGCAAGATCGAGGTAAACATACCACTTCTGGATGCTATCAAGCAAGTGCCTCGTTATGCAAAATTTCTCAAAGAGTTATGCACCAACAAGAGGAAGTTGAAAGGAAATGAGAAGGTAAGTGTGGGGGAAAATGTTTCAGCTGTATTGCAAAGAAAAATTCCTCCGAAATGCAAAGATCCAGGTACGTTCACCATTCCATGCACCATTGGTAATACCAAGTTTGAAAGAGCTATGTTAGATTTAGGAGCATCTATTAATGTCATGCCATATTCTATTTATGCTTCTTTGAATCTTGGACCCCTTGCGAAAACTGGTATTGTAATTCAACTTGCTGATCGTTCTAATGCATATCCCAAAGGAGTTGTGGAAGATGTGCTTGTGCAGGTAAATCAATTGGTTTTTCCAGCAGACTTCTATGTTCTGGAAATGGAGGATGAGACATCTCCCAATCCAACACCGATTCTTTTGGGGAGGCCATTCTTGAAAACTGCCCGAACGAAGATTGATGTTTATGATGGCACTCTCACCATGGAGTTTGATGGCGAGGTGATTCGTTTCAATATTTTTGAGGCAATGAGGTACCCTAGTGACTTGCATTCTGTTTTTGCAGTTGATGTTATTGATTCTTTGGCACAACAACTTTTTGAGTTAACTCGCAAGGATGCATTGGAAGTAGCCATTAGTGAGCACATTGGGGCAGAAAATTCCAGAGAATCGAGGAAGTTGATACAAGTGTCTAAAGAAGTGGAGGAAGCTGTGGCAAGCTTGGATGAGACTATAGCTATCACCACAAACAGGTATGATGTTTCGTACATTGAATTGCCTTTATCTAATGAGAAACTTCTACCTTCCGTGATGAAAGCACCTGCCTTGGAGCTTAAGCCTCTTCCAGATCATTTGAAGCATGTATTCCTAGGTGAGAAAGATACTTTGCCAATCATAATAGCAAAGGGTCTTGCACCATTACAAGAAGAGAAACTCATCCGAGTGCTCCGAGATCACAAAACGGCCATTGGGTGGACAGTCGCTGACATCAAAGGTATTAGTCCAGCCGTATGCATGCACCGCATCTTGTTAGAAGAGGGATCCAAGCCCACTAGAGAAGCACAGCGGAGGTTGAATCCTCCCATGATGGAAGGTGTCAAGAAAGAAATCCTGAAATTGTTAGATGTGGGTGTGATTTATCCAATTTCGGACAGCAAGTGGGTGAGTCCAGTCCAAGTTGTTCCGAAGAAATCTGGTGTTACGGTGGTTAAGAATGACAATAATGAGCTAGTTCCCACTCGTATCCAAACCGGGGGGCGAGTTTGTATTGATTATCGAAAGCTCAATTCTGCAACTCGCAAGGATCACTTTCCTTTGCCATTCATTGATCAAATGCTGGAGAGATTAGCAGGTCATTCTCATTATTGTTTTCTTGATGGCTATTCAGGATATAATCAGATTGTCATTGCCCCTGAGATCAAGAGAAAACTACATTTACATGCCCATTTGGTACATTTGCGTATCGACGCATGCCGTTCGGTCTTTGCAATGCCCCTGCCACTTTCCAAAGGTGTATGGTAAGTATTTTCTCTGATTATGTTGAGAACATTATTGAAGTATTTATGGATGACTTTAGTGTTTTTGGTGATTCTTTTGATAAATGCCTTGACAACCTTACCCTTATACTTCAAAGATGTATAGAAACTAACCTTGTTCTGAATGGGGAGAAATGTCACTTTATGGTAGATCAGGGTATAGTTTTGGGACATGTTATTTCTGCTAAGGGTATAGAGTTGATAAATCCAAGATAGATCTTATATGTTCCTTACCACCTCCCACAAGTGTGCGGGATATTCGTTCGTTTCTTGGTCATGCAGGTTTTTATCGTAGATTCATCAAAGATTTCTCGAAGATAGCATTGCACCTATGCAGATTATTACAGAATGATGTGGCCTTTGAATTTGATGAGAAATGCAAAGAGGCATTTGAGAAACTGAAGGAACTCTTGATTTCGGCTCCAGTAATCCAATCTTCGAATTGGGATCATCCATTCGAGATCATGTACGATGCAAGTGACTACGCTGTAGGTGCCATTTTGGGTCAACGAATTGGCAAAATTCCACATGCCATTTACTATGCATCTCGGACTTTAAATGATGCTAAAATTAATTATTCTACCACTGAGAAAGAGCTGCTAGCGGTTATTTTTGCTTTAGAAAAGTTTCGATCTTATTTGATTGGTACTAAAGTAACCGTTTATTTTGATCATGCAGCTTTGAGGTACTTGCTCACAAAGAAAGATGCTAAACCAAGGCTTATCAGGTGGATACTCCTTTTACAGGAGTTTGACTTGGAGATCAAAGACAAGAAGGGAAGTGAAAACTTAGTTGCAGACCATCTCAGTCGCATTATCCATGATAAGAATGCACTGCCATTACAAGAAAGTTTTTCAGATGAACAATTGTTGTCTCTAAATGTAGTAGCCCTTTGGTATGTAGATATTGTCAACTACTTAGTTACCAAGAAGCTACCACATGACTTGACTCGAGCTCAAAGAGACAAGATCAGAAACATTGCCAAGTATTACATATGGGATGATCCGTACTTATGTAAGCATTGTTCTGACCAAGTGATAAGAAGGTGCATTTCTGAATCTGAATTTAATTCAATTTTAACCTTCTGTCATTCTTATGCATGTGGAGGTCATTTCGGACCAAAAAGAACAGCCCTTAAAGTTCTTGATTGTGGATTCTACTGGCCATCATTGTTCAAAGATGCATATCGGTTCTGCAAAGCTTGTGACCGTTGTCAAAGGACAGGTAATTTAAGTGCCAAAAATCAAATGCCACAAACCCCTATACTTATTGTCGAGATTTTTGATGTGTGGGGTATTGATTTCATGGGTCCTTTTCCTTCATCTTTTGATAATGTTTACATTATACTTGCTGTGGATTATGTTTCTAAATGGGTGAAAGCAAAAGCTACGAGAACTAATGATTCTAAAGTTGTTGTAGATTTTGTGAAATCTAACATTTTTGCAAGATTTGGAACACCAAGGGCCATGATTAGCGATAGAGGGACACACTTCTGTAATAGATCATTTGAAGCCTTGCTCAAGAAATACAACATCACTCACAGGGTGTCTACTGCATATCATCCACAAACTAGTGGTCAAGTTGAAGTTTCCAATCGGGAGGTCAAGTCCATTCTCGAGAAGACGGTGAATCCGAACAGAAAAGATTGGAGCCTACGACTTAATGATGCACTTTGGGCATATCGAACTGCTTATAAGACACCTATTGGAATGTCTCCATATAGGTTAGTCTATGGTAAGCCATGTCACCTTCCGGTAGAGCTCGAACACAAAGCATGGTGGGCAGTAAATATTTGTAACATGGAGATGGATGCTGCTGGTGAACAAAGGAAGCTTCAACTGCAAGAATTGGAAGAACTTAGAAATGATGCCTATGAGAATTCCAGAATTTACAAGGAGAGAACTAAGGCATTTCGTGATAAAATGATCTCTAGGAAGAATTTTGAAGTGGGACAGAAAGTTCTTTTATTTCATTCTCGCCTCAAGTTAGTTCCAGGTAAATTACGATCTCGATGGGTTGGACCTTTTGTTATTACTAATGTTTTTCCCCATGGTGCAGTGGAAATCAAGAGCTTAAAAACGGATAAAGTATTCAAGGTGAATGGGCACAGGCTGAAGCCTTACTATGAGAATTCAGTGATGCAGGATATTGATGAGGTACCTCTCTATGAGCCAACTTATCTTGATGGGTGAGGACAGATAACGTCAGGCTGAGGACATTAAACCAAGCGCTTATTGGGAGGCAACCCAATGTTTTTGAAATATAATAAAAAGAGACAAAGAAAAGAAGTTAGTATTGATCAATTTTTGTGTTTCGAGGAGATTCCTCTCATGGGCTATTATAATTGATCAGGTTTTATCTCTCTTTGCCATTTGTCTTATTTGCTTTGTTGTTTGTTTTGACTTTCATTTGCTCTTGTGTTTTTATTTCTTTTATGTGTCTCTATTTTCTTTTCTTTTCTTTTCTTTTCTTGTGTTTAATTTGATTATTCCGTGCTTCGAGTTCAGTTGTGCAACAGCTTGAGGAAACATTCAAACGGGATTGAAGCCATTGTTTGAAGGTTTGAAACGTGCATATCTGGGAGAAGAACAAACTCAATCGCATTATCGGTAATATCTCTCCTTTTCTTCTCTTCAATGGATGCTGATATCTTTCTATCGAACCTTCGTAAATCTTTCCCTTCACTTCCTCAAAATGCTGTGTTTAAAATTTATAAAGTACGGATGAATAGACTTTGGGTATTGATGCTCCTAAATGTGCCTGCTGATATCCGATGGCTTATCGAAGCCAAGGTGAGATTGTCCGGTGAGCCGGACATTAATCTCGCACAATACATGCCTGGTCTAGGAAAGAGCTACTACGCCAAGAGGCGAAGAGCGAAAAGGTTACAAGTATGTTATAAATGTGCTAGATGGAATTGTAACCAGACTTGTCATTCACTAGGTTTTGCGTCCAGGAATAGAGAAATAAACTTTCATTTATTAAGAATGGTTTGAGTAATGAGTCGCTGGATAATGTTTTGTTAACTCTCGAGTCACATTCTTGTGGACTTGTTCAGCGTGAATTGCTTAATCTATGGACACAATTTCGTGATGAATTGCAGTGTTATAGTCTAGGGAATCTGACTAAAAACGACCCTGTTTGCCAGTTTATAAGAAAACTGGATGGGAAGCAAATCCCCGACTCATAGAAGGCGTTTCAGCCGTTACTGGACGTAAAACCAGAGGAAGATGTGAGCCACAATCACAACTACTTGTATATTTGAATGTGTGTTGTTGTTGTCGAATTTTATTTCTTTCTTGTTTCGTTTGATCTGATTATCAATGTTGTTTTTGTGTTGTTGTTGTTTGTTGATTTTGTTTGTTTTAATTTCAAGTTTTCTTTTTGACAAACCATATGACTACCCTATGGCATAAGTACACGTGGGAGACAAGTGTGGAGGTTTTGTCAACCTCCACCGAAAGTGTATCTCTATTTTTTATGCTTTACGTGGGAGACAAGTGTGGGGGTTTTGTCAACCCCCGCCGAAAGTGTATCTCCATTTTCCATGCTTCACGTGGGAGACAAGTGTGTAGGTTTTGTCAAACCTCGCCGAACGCATATCTCATTTTTTTCAAATCTTGGGGCGATAAATCTGCATCGAGCAACCCCCACCGAACGTATGTCCCCATGTGTCACAATTTGAGAGTTTTATGGGTGTATATATACATTCTGCATATTTTCATATGTCATTCCATAACCTGTCTTGTAATTGAAAAGCATAATATCTAACGTGCCTTACACAAGATTAGAGCACTTGTAGAAATGGAGAAAACACCAATTCGGCGATTCCGCAATATATGCGTAATTTACGGATCGCAATTTGGTAAAGATGGAGAGTTTACCACAGCAGCTCTTGATCTTGGTAGGACATTAGCTGCGAGGAGTATTCATTTGATTTATGGAGGGGGTAGTCTTGGGTTAATGGGGTGTGTGTCGATAGCTGCATCCTTAGGAGGAAGCACAGTTCTCGGCATTATCCCTAAACCATTAGCTGTACGAGATATCGTAGGCAACACCATGGGGGAAGAGTTACAGGTTTCTAGTATGCATGAGCGTATTGCACATATGGTCATTAAATCTGATGCATTTATAGCTTTGCCAGGTGGTTATGGTACATTAGAGGAGATATTTCAAATCACCTCTTGGGCACAGCTAAACATCCATCGGAAACCCATTGGTTTGTTAAATGTTAATAATTTTTTTGATGTTTTGTTGTCCTTTCTTGATCAAGCTGTAGAAAAAAATTTCATCTCACCGTCAGCAAGGAAAATGCTGTTTACAGCTTCAACTGCAGGAGAGTTAATTGACAAACTACAAGAATTCGTCTATTCACCTTATCCAACAATGGCTCGAATAAATTGGTTTGGAGAAGGCAACAAAAGGTGTCAACTGGATTTAACCCTCCATCTGTAATCTCTATTTGTTGGTTTGCTTCGTTTTTGTTTGCTTTCTTTTTAGTGTGTTTATTTGAGATTTTTCATGTCGTTTCTTTTGAGCTTTTTCAGGTTATTTCTTTCCTCCCAGGTAATATTTTCTAATCTCGGTTTTTAGAGTGGTGGCTTAAAAAGTTCAAGTTCTCTTGAAACGCATTCTGGATCTCTTCAATCCATAATGGCTGAATAAGGAGGCTAACTTCTAAACTTTGTAGACCCATTCTAACTAACTTTTTTTTGTTTGCTGACTTGTTGAACTTTGTTATTTTATGAGTGAGTTTAGTTTTGCGTAATTTAGAGTTGTTATGTGTTTTTATATTTATCAGTTTCGATTCAAAAAAAAATTGTGGAAAAACCTGAGAATGGCAGAATATGGGGTTTTCTTAACTCTTGAAACGCATTCTCTCTCAGTAAATCTGTAGTTTGTTTATTTCATGTTGTTTGAAGTGTCTTGTTTCTTGTTTTGTTTCTTTCATAATAAAGGTATATAGGCTGGAAACCTTAAGTCTGCGGGCTACTGGTCCTAAGGATTGTTGAAATATACAATCTTGACTCAGGTGTAATAACGCCACGTACCTCTTTTCTTGCATTTTGTGGGTCAATGATAAGATAATGATTGAATTAAGAATAACTCTTGGAAAATGATAATGATGCATGGATCTGTGTGCTTGAAATGTTTATTGGTTTTCGCTTTGCTTTTGATTCCTTGCGCAACATTGAGCACTGAGCTATTCTCACTGAGTTATTTGTTCACTTAGAGAAAGTTTATGTAATTTAAATGTTTCTTCAGATTTCAATGAATTCTAGAACTTGTTTGATGGTCACTCGAGGCGAAATCCTAGGCTGTTCAACATTAGGGAAATGATTTAGGCCATCTTTGGACCGTTTGAGCCTTATTAGCCAACCTTGACTGAAATTGATCCCTAGTTACCCCTTTGAGCCTTTATAAGCTTTTTTTCTTTGTTAACTCACTAAAAGATTTCCTAACCTAAAATGAATTTGTTCCAAACATTTTATCCCTTACCTATGAGCATGTAGATTATTCACAATTAAATTCTGAGCTATGTTCTGGTTTTGGGAAGTTGGGATGTGTCATGAGCAATGCAAGTGAGTTCTATTATGTTTGTAAAAAAAAGAAAAAAAAGAAAAAAAAAGACAATCTGTACTTATCGTCCACGTACTTACACATTGAGGACAATGTGTTGTTTAAGTGTGGGGGAGGGGAAATGTAATAAAAAAAAGAAAAAAAGAAAAAAAAGAAAAAAAAAGAACAAAAGAAGAAGAATACGAGATCTATACCCTTAAGTGTTCTTAAAAAGAATGAAACAACAAAGTGTGGGGGTGTAGTTTTCTTTTGTTTTCTGCCAAAAAAAAAAAAGATTGAGTGTTCTAAATAAGTTTGGGGGAGTAACCTGGTGAATTGAAATGAAGTTGTGTTATAGGGTTGAGCTCTACATAGTCTTGAATGATTTATGTGTTTGTGGGTGATTTGGGCCAAATTATTATCCTTTATCATACCTTCACCCAAGCCAAACGTTACAAGCTTAAAAAAGTCCTACTTGATTCTTGGTGTTGTGCATGTCTACATTAGTGGAGAGTGACTTGAAAAGCAAGCCTATGGAGTTCATTTATACACATCTTCAATATTAAATATATTCATTTTTATGCATAAACTCATCCGGGTTACAAGTGATTAGGTGAGAATGGCTCTACACACACACACTTGAGGAATTGAAGTGAAGCGAAACTAATCTTTGAGATGAAATTCTTGATCAAGTGCATTATTTTGAAGTTTTTCCTTGGGTTATAATTAAGTACAATCTTTGAGGCCTATTTGCAAGATAAAGCATTTGTGTGTTTTAATTTTTTTGTTGATTCTGTTTCGGTTTAGTTTTTATTTCATATTGTCGTAGTTGCTCGAGGACTAGCAAAGTCTAAGTGTGGGGGAATTTGATAAGTGTCTATTTATATATCATTTTCATATCAATTCGTCCATGTTTCTTTGCTATATTCCTTGGTATTTTTATGTTTTTGTGTGGTTTTTTATGTTTATAGGAGTTTTGGAGGAACTTACACAAAATTGGAGTAAAACCCTTCATTTTTACCTCTTCTAGTCAGTGATCTTCTCGGATTTAATTGTATTGATATACAATGAACCCGATGACATATTATATACCGTTGGAAAGCTCTCGAAGTCTATTTTCTGGAGAAATTTACGGTTATAAATCCATTCAATGTACCAAAAGTTGTAATCAAAACAGTGTGAGATGTATAGAAATATAATTCCACAAGCACTGTAGCATGTATAATACGGTGCACTGTAGCAAGTCACTGTAGCAGAGTATTTAAACACATTTTAGGGTTTTATTTTCATAACTTGAAGAGGGCAAAACGTGGGAGGAGCTGCATTTCTGGATTTCTCTCATCCCTTGGAGTTCTTGAAGGAGAAAGAAGATTTTGAAAGAGGAGGAACTACAATTCCAAGAAGATTCATCTACAAAGAAGATTTTCAAAGAATTTGCTAAGTTCTTTCTTTCCTTTTCAATTCTGAATTTCTCTGTATTGTATTTGTTATTCTGATTGAATATGTGTAACTAAATCTGAATTGGTTGAGGGTGATTTCAAAGCCCTTGATCTGGATTTTGTGAGTTGATTGTGTAAGAAATTGTTATCCAATTCTCTAATTGAAGTTGCTTGTATTTTCCCATCTCTAATGCTTATGATTGCTTACTGATTGTATTTAGAATGGCCAACTGAATATAATCTGTTGTTGTCTATTGCTAGATTAGAAATCTTGATCCGTAATTGTCATGAATTTCCAATCATTAGTAGCAAAATTGTGATCAGAGATGGCAATTGGAAAATACAACCTAGGTTAAATAATCTGAACTTGTGTGATTATTGCTTAGATCAACCTATCTTTCTCATCGTAATGCTTCCATTGAATTAAACTTAGAGAGCTTGTTCTAGGTTGTTTAATGGATAGAGATTAAATAAAGAGCTTGTTTTATTTAACAACAAAGTAAGGAAAGATTGGGATAACAGAGCTTGTTGTTATCTACGGTTGATAACTTCAATGCTGTAATTGGATTACAATTCTATGTTAATTCACAAATTCATATCTTGTGGCAGAGAAAGAACCCTTAACCAAGTGTCTCTCATTGAATTTTCAATTCATTTAATATTGTGTTGTGTTTTTCTTTATTTGCCTTCGTATTCAGTTTAATTAATCATTCAACAAAACCCCCCATATTTAGTTTATTGTTGCTGAAAAATAACAAATTTAATTAGAATCAATCCTCGTGGGAACGATATCTCACTCATCACTTTATTACTTGTGCGACTAGTATACTTGCTAGTTTCGAACGCATCACTTAGTCCTCAAACTACAAATAAGCCTTCTACATCTCAAGCTCTTGCTCTAAGTCCTTGAGCTTCCTCCTTGAGAATTGAACTTCAGATAAAAGATCATTCCTAGCCTGTTCCAAGGACTTTATGGTCTGGTTCATGACTTGAATCTCATATATGATCTGAAAAAAAAAAGGTTGTCAAGATAAAGAGTCTATGGATGAGAAAAAGGCAATAATTACAAACAAAAGAGCAAGGTTAAAAGAAAAGTAAACCTGACACATGTGACCAACAATACGATCAGAATCGATTTGTTCCAGAGGAGGATTCTTGTATAATTCCAAAATATGTGCCTATACATATATTACAAATTTTAGAAACTATGCCTAAGGGTATTTGAGTAATTTTATTTGATTTTGATGGGCTTTACACCATGACATAGTTATAAAACCATGTTTAATAAATGAGGATTGGGTTGGATTATTGTTGTGGGCTTGTGTTAGAATTTGGTAAGGATGAAATTGGCTTTGATTAGAAGTAAGTGGACTTAAGCCCATGGGTTAAGGCCTTGTATATATCAGAGGCATTAAGGTTTCAAAAGAGGCATTTTTCTTTCATTTTGTAATAGAAGAGGAGGGTGCTACAAGCTAAAGGGAGAGAGAATGAAGAAAAAGAGAAGAAGAAAGGGAAGAAAAAGGGAAAAATAAAAGGGGTGTATAGGCTTGGAAACCAAGTAGGGATTCTCTAACACTATACTTAAATCTTATTGTTTATTTTTATTATTTTAATTGATAGGGTTTGTAATACATGTGATTTATTGTTAAATTGATTGTTTGTTATTTAGATGGTGAAGTATTTGTGAAATTATGTGCTTATGAAGTGAAGAAGATATTGTTCTTAATGGAAGCTGTAGTTCATATGACTATTCTATGTTCTTTGAGCAACTGCATTTTTTGGGATTGTGATTTATATAATTTTTCTTTTGTTTAGGAAAATAGACATATGAAGCTTTAAATAGCCACTGATTTCATTGAATTTGGATTTAAAATGAAATTTTGGTGAATTTTTGAAGTTGGAGGTTGAAATCTGGAAATGGTACTGTTCATCCGACAGACCTGAACATTTTCACAAATCTCCATCTTTTGAGACAAGTTTTGAGAAATCTCATTTTTTTTGAAACATAGATATGTCAAGCTTTAATTCAGCACTAGTTTCACTAAATTTGGATTTGAAATGAAATTTTGGTGAATTTTTGAAATTGGTGGTTGAAATCTTGAAATAGTACTGTTCATCCAATAGACCTAAACATTTTCACAAATTTGTATCTTTTGAGACTAGTTTTGAGAAATCCCTTTGTTTTTTTTTGAAAGTTATACATCTCAAGCTTTAATTCAGCACTGGTTTCACTAAATTTGGATTTGAAATGAAATTTTGGTGAATTTTTGAAATTGGTGGTTGAAATCTGGAAATGGTACCGTTCATCTGACAGACCTGAACATTTTCACAAATCTGTATTTTTAAGACTAGTTTTGAGAAATCCCATATTTTTTTTAAAAAATTATACATGTCAAGCTTTAATTTAGCATTGGTTTCACTAAATTTGGATTTGAAATGAAATTTTGGTGAATTTTTGAAATTGGAGGTTGAAATCTAGAAATGGTACTATTCATCCGATAGACTTGAGTATTTTCACAAATCTGTATCTTTTGAGACTAGTTTTGAGAAATTCCATTTTTTTTTGAAAAGTAGACATATCAAGCTTTGATTCAGCACTAGTTTCACTAAATTTGAATTTGAAATGAAATTTTGGTGAATTTTTTAAAATGGAAGTCGAAATCTAGAAATTGCATTGTTCATCTGAGGGGATTTGACATTTTCACAACTCTGTATTCACTAGATGTTGATTCTATAAAATTAGTATTTTTTGCTTATAATAGACTTCATAATATTTCATTTGCAAGTTGAATCACCTGAAAATCAATTTTCTACACTTTTTGGTGATTTTTCTATTTGAGCTTGAAATCCTGAAAATTTCACTGGTTTAGTGATAGGTTTGGATTTTTCATAAAAACTGTATTGCCTTGGGACATATTTTAGGAATATTACATTTTATTTTGAATCTAGACACTTGAATCTCTCATTTTCAACTGGTCTCACTTAAATTGGTTAAGTGTACAAATTATAGAAAATTTTCAAAATTAAAGATTAGCAGCTGAATTGTGTAGTGGTATTGAATGAATAATATGGTTTAAGCTTAGAATTAATTTCTTGGGGTGTGAAATTTGGTATCACTAGCTTGTTAAAATATGCAATTATAAATTGTATTAAAAGGTTTATAAGTATATGCATTGAAACTTGGATGGGTCATTTTGAATACGGATTCAAGGGGAATGCAGATGTGAAATTCTTAGTGTTGGACCTTGGATGGGCCGTTTTGGATATGGATCTAGGGGAGCACGAATATAAACTTGAGATGTTAGACATTGGACGGGTCATTTGGATACGGGTCTAAGAGAAACATTAGATGAAAAAAATTTTAATTGTTAATTGAATAAGTGATACCCTGATGTATGAATGAGAATGATTGTATGACTTATTGTAATTGGTTATATAACTGTGTAATTAAGTAACTGTTTGAATTCTTGTGATTTAGTATAATGTTAGAATTTTTTCCATTGGGCTATATGCTCACTGCCTCCCTCCACAGGTACACAAAAATTTATTCGTACTAGTAGTGTTCCAGAGCTTTCCTAGGGAGTCTGGACCTTTACATGCATGCAATGGTATTGGGGAATGTTTTGACTTAGCCTAGATTGTGATAGGAAATTTTGTTATGTAATTAGCAACCTATGTACTAAGTTTAGTCATCGATGTATGTAAAGTTTATCTTGAATAAATAGCTAGATGTTGTAATAGATTCATGTGATATGTATAAATATATGTGTAAATTTGAAAATGATCTTGGATTAAAAAAAAAAGAAAAAGAAAGAGATATTAATGATATCTTTTTATTATTTTCTTAATTAATCACCCTTAAAGTCTCTAAATAAAAGATTTTAGGTCGTGACAGAGTGGTATCAGAGCTTAAGCTTTTATTGTGGACCTAGGAAAAGGATGTAGATGGTTTAGGAGAGGTAAAGTTATGTCTTGTGTGCTTGCATGTGCCTTGAATAATTGTTTGTTATGCTTATGTTCTATATGTTATAGAATTCTGCCACTTATGTTTTTGCTATTGATGAAATTAGATAATGAGTTCTCGTACGCGAGGTGCTTCGTGTTCCAATCCACCTAAGGGTGGTGAGAGGTCGAAGTTTTATAGGGTTATGAGAGATGTGGCTAATACATTAGCGGAGACATTGGCAAACACAGTTAGAGATACTCTTCGTGCTAACCCACCACCACCTCAACCGGTATTAGTGATAGGTGTTGACAATCGAATGAGGAATGCACTTAGAGAGGTCTAACGTCACAATCCTCCTATTTTTCATGGGGAGCCCAATCAGAATGTTATAGAGGACTGGCTTATATGAGTTGAGTGCCTTTTTAACCTTTTGCAAGTTGAAGAAAATTTACGGGTTAGGGTTGCAGCTCACTTGTTGACAGGGGATGCATTGTAGTGGTGGACATCTGTTGAGCTTATTAGAGAAGGAAATATCCTTACTTGGTGATATTTCTCTACCACTTTTCTAGACAAATATTTTCCTTCAGTTTTTTGTGATCAGAAGGAAAATGTTTTCATCTACTTAGCACAGGGGATTATGACAGTGCAATAATATGAGGCATGATTTACTGCCTTATCCCGTTTTGCACTTGGTTTGCTAGCAGATGAGGCTAGCAAGGCTCAGAGATTTTAAAAGGGGTTGAGAGATAACATCAGACCCTCAGTTGCAGTATGTAGATTGACCATATATGCTGATGCAGTGTAGACTACCTTAGTTATAGAACCGGAGATCTCTTAGAGTCATAGAGTGGGGGGTATTTGCATACCTTCTAAAGGAACGAGATAGCATGATTGTTCAACTAAGAGACAGAGAACTCATTCCAGTAAAACTTCATTTAATTCCCAGCCTCAGCAACTGCAATCTCAAAGCTCCATATCAAGTAGGTTTGCACAAAGTCAGAAAGTTTGTTATGAGTGTGGAAAACCAAGTCACTTGCGACGTCAGTGTCCTAGATGCTATAGATGTGGACAGTATGGTCACATTCAACGGGATTGTCTAGCAGGGATGACAGGTCCTCAAAGTATCACTAGTCAGACCCAATTGACTCCTCAACAAGGGTCAGAGCCACAATCTAGACCACTGTCTTAAGGACGTCATACTCAGTCATATCAGGCATTTTAGAGGTCTTAAGTAGCTTCTTCTCAGTCTGTTAGGCCTTAAAGGCAATCATAGAGTAGTAGAGATCAGGGATAGATGACTCAGGGACGAGTTTTTGCTTTGACTCAGTCGACAGAACCTACAGATAACGTGGTTGTTGGAGGTACATTATTGATTTTTTAACTCACGGGCCTGTGTTTTATTTGATTCTGGAGCTACTCATTCCTTTATATCTACTCAGTTTGCATCTGCACTAAAATTAGAGTTTGATTTGTTGGATTCTATATTACACGTGGAGTCACCCATGAACAGTACCTTAGAAGTTGGGAGAATATGTCGTTCTTGTGTGCTAAAGATCAATGGGCATAGGTTGTCATTTGATTTGATACTTATGGATTTCACTGAGTATGATGTGATATTAGTAATAGATTGGTTGTCAACTTATCGAGTTATATTAGACTGTTACAAGAAGAAAGTGATAATTTACATGCCTAAGGGGATCGTTTTCAGTTTCTATGGGGACAAATATGCATCCTTGCATTACCCTTTGCTTAAGTTGCAAAACCAAAAAGGTGTCAGGAGCATGATAGCAAGTATATTGGTAGAAGAGACTAATAAAGGGGATTATGAACTTCCTCATGTGGTAAGTGATTTCCCTGATGTTTTTTCTAAAGAGTTGCCCGGGTTACCTCCAACTAGAGAAGTGGAGTTTGCTATCGAGGTGTATCCAGGTGTGGCGCCCATATCAGTTGCTCCTTATCGAATGGCTCCAGCAGAGTTGAGGGAGTTAAAGTCACAAATAGAAGAATTGTTAGAAGAAGGATTCATCCAACCAAGTACGTCTCCCTGGGGTGCACCAGCATTGTTTGTGAAAAAGAAAGATGGTTCATTACGTTTATGTATAGATTATAGGCAGTTAAATCAGGTTACAGTGAAAAACAAATATCCTTTACCTAGGATTGATGATTTGTTCGACCAGTTAAGAGGATCTTGCTATTTTTCCAAGATAGATCTTCGTTCAGGCTATCATCAGTTGAGAATAAAGGAAGGAGACATACCAAAGGCCGCTTTTCGTACCCGTTATGGGCATTATGAGTTTTTAGTCATGCCATTTGGACTAGCTAATGCTTCTGCTGCCTTTATGGATTTGATGAACAATTTTTTTAGACCTCACTGGGACCAATTTGTAATTGTGTTTGTAGATAATATCCTTATTTATTCTTCGTCTAAAGTTGAACATGAGCAACATCTACGTATAGCAATTCAAACACTGAGAGAAAATTGTCTTTATGCCAAGCTAAGTAAATGTGAACTTTGGCGATCAGAAGTAAAATTTTTAGATCATGTGGTGTCAAGACAAGGAATCTCAGTGGATCCATCGAAAGTGGAAGCAATTATGAAATGGGAACGACCAAAGAATGTATTTGAAGTACGTAGATTCTTAGGTCTAGCAGGTTTCTACCGGCGTTTTGTTGAGAATTTTTCTCGATTGGCTATGACTAGGTTAACAAGGAAAGGAGTCAAATGGAATGATTCATGTGAACAAGCATTCCAAGAATTGAAGAAAAGATTAACTTCAACACCTATCCTTGTGATACCACAACATGAAGTTGATTATGTAATATTCACTGATGCCCCCTTGAATGGATTAAGGTGTGTGTTAATGCAACAAGGTCAGGTTGTAGCTTATGCTTCCCGCCAGTTGAAACCTCATGAGCAAAATTATCCCACCTATGATTTAGAACTTGCTGTAGTAGTGTATGCTTCGAAACTTTGGCGACATTATTTGTATGGCGAAAGGTTTGACATCTTTTGTGATCATAAAAGTTTGAAATACATTTTCACCCAAAAAGACTTGAACTTGAGACAACGAAGATGGATGGAGTATTGGGAAGACTATAACTTCTCTATCCAATATCACTCGGGCAAACCAAATGTGGTGGCTGACGCATTATATAGAAAGTCGATGGCTATGGTAGTGCAATGATAGGAGAGTGGAGCATGTTGCAGTCTATTCATGATTATGATATTTGGTTGAGGATCGTGGAGATCAAATTCGCCTTTTTACACTTGTTGCTCAATCGTCTCTTGTGCATAGAGTGATTGAGTTGCAACATCAAGATTTGGAGACTAGAGCCTTGTATGAGCAAGTGTTACACGGTGATGGAAGTATTGATTGGACAATTGGTTCAGATGGGATTTACGATTCAAGGACAGGATCTTTGTTCCATCAAGTAAAGAGTTAAAGATGACATCCTTAAGGAATTTCATCACTCTAAATTTGTTGTTCATCTTGGTGGTACCAAGATCTATCATGACTTACGTCGATAGTTTTGATGGAAAAGAATGAAAAGGGATGTTGTTGAATATGTGTCTAGATGCCTTACTTGTCAACAAGTGAAGCTTGAGCATCAAAGGCCTGCAGGATTACTCCAACCACTTCCTATAGCAGAATAGAAATGGGATTACATCACCATGGATTTTGTTACTGGATTACCACGTTCTTTGAGAGGAAAAGATGCAATATAGTTGATTGTAGATAGGTTAACAAAAGCATCACATTTTCTTCCTATCCGTATAACCGTTTCGGTGGATGTTTTGAGTCGGTTGTACATTAAAGAAATTGTGAGATTGCATGGAGTTCCAGTTTTAGTGGTGTTAGATAGAGATCCTAGATTTGCAACTTAATTTTGGCTAAGTCTTCAAAGAGTTATGGGTACACAATTGTTATTTAGTACAACTTTCTATCTTCAAACTAGCGGTCAATCAGAGCACACTATTCAAATCTTAGAAGATATGTTGAAGGCTTATGTGATGGATTTTCAAGGTAATTGGGAGGATCATCTACCACTTGTAGAATTTGCATACAACAACAGCTACCAATCAAGCATTGGAATGACACCTTTTGAGCACTCTATGGTAGGCTGTGTAGGTCCCCTTTATGTTGGGTAGAAGTGGGAGAAGCTACCTTATTAGGACCTGAGATTGTACGAGAGACAACAGAAAAGGTGAAGTTGATACACCAACGTTTACTTACAGCTCATAGTCGACAGAAAAGCTATGCAGACAAAAGGAGATGACTGTTAGAATTCAAAGTGGGTGATCATATGTTTTTAAAAGTGTTTCTACGTAAAGGCTTGATGCCTTTTGGACAAAAAGGTAAACTAGCTCCACGCTACATTGGCCCATTTGAAATTCTAAGACGGGTCGGCAAAGTAGCTTATGAGCTAGCATTGCCACCACGATTATCGGGAATTCATAACACATTTCATGTATCGATGCTAAGGAAGTATGAGCCTCACCTAACACATATACTGAATTGGCGTGAGTTGGATATTCAATAAGATGTTTTATATGAAGAGGTTCCTATTCAAATCTTGGACACAAGAGTGCAAGTCCTTCGTGGCAAGACCATTCCGTTAGTCAAGGTCTTGTGGAAGCATCACGACACTTAAAAGGCCACATGGGAGTTAGAGTCAGAGAGACAAAGAAAGTATCATGAGCTTTTGAATGCAAGAGGTAATTTCTTACTTATACTTTCAAATTTCGAGGATGAAATTTTTTTTAGGAGGGTAGGTTGCAAAATTCCAAAATATGTATCTATATATATATTACAAATTTTAGAAACTATGCCTAAGAGTATTTGAGTAATTTTATTTGAATTTGATGGGCTTTAGGCCATGAAATAGTTATAAAACCATGTTTAATAAATAAGGATTGGGGTGGATTATAGTTATGGGCTTGTGTTAGAATTTGGTGAGGATGAAATAGGCTTTGATTGGAAGTAAGTGGGCTTAGGCCCATGGGTTAAGGCCTTGTATATATAAGAGGCATTAGGGTTTCAAAAGAGGCGTTTTTCTTTCATTTTGTAACAGAAGAGGAGGGTGCTACGGGCTAAAGGGAGAGAGAAGGAAGAAAAAGAGAAGAAAAAAAAGGAAGAAAAAGGGGAAAAATAGAAAGGGTGTATAGGTTTGGAAACCAAGTAGGGATTCTCTAACACTATACTTAAATCTTATTGTTTATTTTTATTGTTTTAATTTATATGAGTTTGCAATGCATGTGATTTATTGTTAAATTGATTGTTTGTTACTTGGATGATGAGGTATTTGTGAAATTATATGCTTATTAAGTGAAGGAGATGTCGTTCTTGATGGAAGTTGTAGTTCATATGACTGTTCTATGTTCTTTGAGTTGCTTCATTTTTTTGGATTGTGATTTATATAATTTTTCTTTTTTTAGAAAAATAGACATATGAAGCTTTAAATAGCCACTGATTTCATTGAACTTAGATTTAAAATGAAATTTTCGTGAATTTTTGAAATTGGAGGTTGAAATCTGGAAATGGTACTGTTCATTCAACAGACCTGAACATTTTCACAAATCTGCATCTTTTGAGAATAGTTTTGAGAAATCCCATTTTTGTTTTGAAGTAGACATGTCAAGCTTTAATTCAGCACAGGTTTCACTAAATATGGATTTGAAATGAAATTTTTGTGAATTTTTGAAATTGGAGGTTGAAATATGGAAATGGTACTATTCATCCAACAGACCTGAACATTTTCATAAATCTGTATCTTTTGAGACTATTTTTGAGAAATCCTATTTTTGTTTTGAAAAGTAGACATGTAAAGCTTTAATTCAGCACTTGTTTCACTAAATTTGGATTTGAAATGAAATTTTGGTGAATTTTTGAAATTAGAGGTTGAAATCTAGAAATGGTACTGTTCATCCAATAGACCTGAAATTTTCACAAATCTGTATCTTTTGAGACTGATTTTGGGAAATCCCATTTTTTATTTTGAAAAGCAGACATGTCAAGCTTTAATTCAGCACTAGTTTCACTAAATTTGGATTTGAAATGAAATTTTGGTGAATTTTTGAAAATGGAAGTCGAAATCTGGAAATTGCATTGTTCATCTAAGGGGCTTAGACATTTTCACAACTATGTATTCATTAGATGTTAATTCTGTAAAATTATTATTTTTAGCTTATAGTAGACTTCATAAGCTTTGATTTCCAAGTTGAATCACTTGAAAATCATTTTTCTACATTTTTTAGTGATTTTTCTAATTTGAGCTTGAAATCCTAAAAATTTTATTGGTTTAGTGACAGGTTTGGATTTTTCATAAAAACTGTAATGCCACTTATTTTAGAAAGATTACATTTTATTTTGAATCTAGACACTTGAATCTCTCATTTCCAACTGGTCTTATTTAAATTGGTTGAGTGTACAAAGTATAGCAAATTTTCAAAGTTAAAGATTAGCAGCTCAGTTGTGTAGTGGTATGGAATGAATAATATGGTTTAAGCTTAGAATTAATTTCTTGGGGTGTGGAATTTGGTATCAGTAGCTTTTTAAAATATGTAATTATAAATTGTATTAAAAGGTTTATAAGTATATGCATTGGACCTTGGATGGGCCCTTTTGAATACGGATCCAAACGAAATGCGGATGTGAAATTCTTAGTGTTGGACCTTTGATGGGCCATTTTGGATATGGATTCAAGGGGAAAACGAATATAAACTTGAGATGTTAGACATTTGACGGGCCGTTTGGATACGGGTCTAAGGGAAACATTAGATGAAAAAAAAATTAATTGTTAATTGAATAAGTGGTACCTTGATGTATGAATGAGAATGATTGTATGACTTATTGTAATTGGTTGTATAACTGTGTAATTAAGTAACTGTATGAATGCTTGTGATTAGTATAATGTTAGAATTTTCCTATTGGGCTATAAGCTCACTCCCTTCCTCCACAGGTACACAAAAAGATATTCATACTATTGGTGTTCCAGAACTTTCCTAGGGAGTCTGGACATTTACATGCATGCGATGGTTTTAGGGAATGTCTTGACTTAGCCTAGATCGTGATAGGAAATTTTGTTATGTAATTAGTAACCTATGTACTAAGTTTAGTCATCGGTGTATGTAAAGTTTATATTGAACAAATAGCTAGATATTGTAATGGATTCATGAGATATGTGTAAATATATATGTAAATTAGAAAATGATCTTGGATTAAAAAAAAGAGAGATATTAATGATGTCTTTTTATTATTTTCTTAAATAATCACCCTTAAAGTCTCTAAATAAGAGATTTTAGGTCGTGACAATTCTCAAAAGAGACATATCTCTTCCAATTGACATATATAGAAAAAAAACTCTTCGCATGAGCTATTGTTCGAAGGATTGTTAAAACCTAATTGCCCTGCAAATTGGGAAAAGCCTTGAATCGTAACACTTTGGAAATTTCCACGATCTACGGTAGGATTAGAGGAAGAAAAAACACAAGTTGACATGTAATAGAATGACTACTAGCATTAAAAGACCGAGGCAAGGTAGCAAAGTCATGTGGGGTCAAAGATTGCTTTCCCATAAGTCCTTCACAAGGCAGGAACTTCGATATTTGAACAGTCCAACCTTTTCTTTCGAGGAATAGTCCTACTCCCAGAGGCCATAGCTTAGAAAGAAAATGCATAATACCATTATTACAAGAAACATCCAAAAAGACAAACAAAAAAGTCAAAGGAAACAACATCAACATAATTAGACAGTAGCAGATTAAATTATCTTTAATAATCAAATTCCTCTAAGAATGGTCATTAATAGATCCTCTAAAAGTTCACAAAATTTAATATTCTTCCTCTGCAGTTAAGGGCGAACATGCATTCCAACATGCTAAACAAAAGTAAAGCAAAATAAGCATAAGAGTCAAACAATGATCACAACAATAACAAAGGTATTATCTATAGCAATGAAATGAGTGAGGACTTGGTATTCAAAGCTTTGCTCTTGTGGGAAAAATTCCCAATTTCGTAGGCAAAGAACCATTCACTTTTCCATGTTTTATTATCTTCTCTATTTTGGGTAATCAAGGCTCTTTGGTTTCTCCAAGAAGCAATATAATACCAACCGTTGTCGGGACGTTTGTTACTCATAGTAGAAATTTTTCTCGATTGGTAAAGATATTGAAAGATGTGAAAAATGGGTGCAGGATGTCCACATTTTCTCCAATGTATGTACATGCCAATCAAAGAACATCACACATTGGGACAACATTGAGCAGGAGCACATCCTATACTACAAAGCATGTATCTTAAATAAGGATGAAAATGGAGAGTTAAACCATAATAAAAAAAATGCAACACACAAAGCTACTTCCCTAGACGAGGGTGAGCTACCTAACTCAGCCTCCTCTGCATGATGAAGAAGAATAGTATGTGGAATCCCTTGAGCACCACTTAAAACCTCGACAAATGTAGCAGTCATTTTATTATTTATCTTATCGATGGTCCACCCACCCCTATCACCATTAGAAGAACAAAAATGGTTGGGACCCAGTTGATCAAACCTTGAGATTAAGAGTGACCTATCGATGTTAGAGACAAACCAAATGGATTGAAAATGCGTTGACTAAATGCTACATGAATAGGCATTAAGGATTGAGATGTGTCACTTTCATAATAATGATCATTGTTATCACATTCAAATATGGAGGGGGAATCATTCCCCTGAAGAAGACATGATATAGTAAAAGTAAAAAGACAGAGAAAAAAAGACTCATTAATCAAAGGTAAAAAGGGAAATAGGATACACTTCAATGAAGAAAAAGAAAGCAGCTTATTTTGAATGAAAGAAGAAAAGAAGACAGCGATGGATCTAACTTTTCACTGAAAAAAAGGACATCAATTTATATAGTAAAGAAACCAACCTTAACCGTTGGATCAAAGTAGGATCGAAGGACAAGATCAAACATTAAAGTCAACCAACTTTCCTATCTCCTAAATGTATGTTAGCTAACTTTCTTGTCTCCTAACAAACATTTATGTTACTTAGCTAACTTTCATGTCTCATAGCAAACCTTCATGTTTGTTAACTAACTTTTATATCTACCAATGAATTCCTCATAGTGATGAAGGAAAATTAGAAGCTTTAGAAGCTTAGCAAGTTAGAAGCTAGAGTTGCCTCCACACCTAGTGATGGAAGAAAGTTGAAAGCTAGAGAAGCTTAAAGTTACCTTTGCACCTAGCGACAGAGAAAAGTTAGAAGCTTGAGAAAAGCTAAAGTTACCTTTGTACCTAGTAATAGGGGGAAGTTAAAAGCTTGGGAAAAGCTAGAGTTACCTTCTTACCTAATGACGGAGGGAAGTTAGAAACTAGAATTACCTCTACACTAGTGACGGAGTTAAGTTAAAAGCTAGAGAAGCTTAGAGTTACCTCCGTATATGGTAACAGAAGGAAGTTAAAAGCTGAGAAAGCTTAGAGCTACCTTCATAACCAGTACGAATGAAAGTTAGAAGCTAAAAAAGCTTAGAGTTACCTTCGTACCTAGTAACAGAGGAAAGTTAGAAGCTAGAGAAGCTTAGAGTTGGCTCCACACCTAGTGATGGGGGAAAGTTAGAAGTTTGAGAAAAGATAGATTTACCTCCACACCTAGTGACTGAGGAAAGTTAGAAGCTTGAGAAAAGCTAGAGGTACCTCTACACCTAGTGATAGAGGAAAGTTAGAAACTAAAGAAGCTTAGAGTTACCTTTGCACCTAATGAGAAGCATGAGAAAAGAGAGAGTTACCTCTACATCTAGTGATGGAGGAAAGTTAGAAGATAGAGAAGCTTAGTACCTTCGCACCTAGTGACAAAGGAAAGTTAGAAACTCGAGAAAAGCTACAATTACCTCCATACTTGGTGAAGGAGGAAAGTTAGAAGTTGAGAAAGCTTAGAGATACCTTCGTACCAAGTGATAGAGGAAAGTTAGAATTTGAGAAAGCTTAGGGTTACCTCCGCCAATTATGGCAGAGGAAAGTTAGAAGCTTGAGAAAAGTTAGGTGACACATCTGAAAAAGGATTGTTTTCCAAGTATAGGAGTGTCGAAGTAATAAACCCGGTAAGACCGAGGTCGATCCACGAGGAAGGAGATTTTAGCGCTACAAATTATAAGGTAAACAAATATGATATGATAGATTCAAAGAGATGACAAGATAATATCAATGAATATTAGTAAAGAACAAGTTCATAAACAATAGATGATAATAACACAAGAGAAATTAACACAATAATAATGAAAGCTAAGGTTAGGGGATCCGCCCTTGATATCTCAAATAAGGATAAACAACCCGTTTTAGTTATATGAATTATATTTGCTTCGTTACCAATATTTATACCACTTCTTGTAAATGGGTTCAAGCATCCAATGTGCCAATTCTCCATATGTCTACAACAAATCAAGGTTCCTAACTAGATTCATGTCGGTAAGGAAGAACCATACGACATCTAGAAAGGATCCAAGCATTTGATATGCCAAGGATTGTCTACAATGGATCAAGACCTCCACTTTACGAGTGGTGTCAAGATTGATTAAGAAAATAAATATAAATCATATAAACAACATAAGATTATGATTATTAAGCACATATTAAGGTGTTAGAGAATCCTTACTCTCATATCAAGGGTTTCACCCTTTCACCTTAGCAAGAGAGAAATTAGCAAGACATTATAAGAGAAAGAACACAAAATGCAAGAAAAAGAAAATTCATTAATAACATTAAAAAAAGAGAGAAACACAATACAAGATCCCAGCAAAGGCCAAGATGCCCTAATAGGTCATAAGGCAACTCTATTTATAGATACATTCAGGGGCAAACTTGTCAAATTACAAAGGAATAATTGTCAAATATTAGATGCACCAACTTTGACAATTGGGGTAATTAGGGGAACCGACTTTGACCACCAATTTTGACAATGAATTATTGAGAATTTTAATCACACGTCTTCATGAAAGTCGTAGATATTTCTCTCAGCTTTCTAGAACATCTTGATTCATACGATTTAGATACGTATTCTGAGAGATATGGTCAATATACTGAGGCATGGTCAGGTTGGACCGAAACTGCAGATGGATTCACTTCAAGCCCATTTTTGGTTCAATAAGAGCCCGAATTTGATGAAGCTTGTGAAATATAATCTTGTAGATAATTTAATCAGCTTTCCAAAACATTAAGATTTGCACCATTCTGATCTATAAATAGAGAGTTATGCTTATTTTACCGAACCTATAACAAAACCAAAATTAAGAGAAATTAATTCCAAAGATGCAAATGCTACAAATATGCTTAAGTTGAGGAATTTAATGACACTATTAATGCAATATGATGAACTAAACTCTTATTAAACATGTATATTTAAGTGTTCATCACACCCACTAACTAGCTTATTGCTAGTCCCTAGCAATTAAAGCGTTATTATTTAGAAGTGATTTATAGAATTTTACATCCAAGGTGGTCATTATTGCACTCTCCTTGATTTTATCCAAATAAACAAAATCTCAACTGATTTTTTTTTTTTTATATGACTCATGTACCCTTCAGTCAAGATATCCACAAACCTTCTTTTGTGCTCAGTTGACACATGACTATGGGGCTTATTAGAAATAAGCCATATCGGTTCTAGTATTTGTTAAGGCTAACAACCTTAGGTAGGGGATATTCATTCATTTTATACATTTTTTCTTTTTTTTTTCTCTTTTTTTTTTTTTAAAGAATGCATCTTTGACCCATGTAGTGAGCCTTAGGCTAATGACTCTCAGACCAGTTAGCCTTAGGGCATTAGGTGTTAAGACACCCCTACGAGCTTAACGACTGGGATTGCCGATGCTTTATTTTTGCTTAGAAACTTATGGATAGTGCAATGTTCAATCCCATTAATCTTTCTCCTTAATCCATGTAGCGAGCTTTAGGCCAATAGCTCCCAAACCAGTTGGTCTTAGGGTATTAGGTGTTGAGGCACCCCTCGGGCTTAATTGCTCGAATTAAGGAGGCTACAAGACCAAACTTATCCACCATTGCTTTCTCTCTTTTTTCTTTTTTTTTTTTCATTTTTCATTTTTTTCATTTTTTTTAAACTTTCCCCTTCCTTTTGTTGTTATCCTAAATAAAACAAAAGAACTCAAATATTGCAATATTTCATTTCGCCACCCACAATCATGCATCAAGGTATGTGTGTGTGTGAAGAAAGGTTCATAGATACTTGCTTAATGAGCACATAAGCACACAATTTATTAAATGATAGGGTTGTGAGAGTTCATAGATTTGAATGATTCAAAGTGAAATGAATAAGACCTCCTTGTTATAAAATTCAAAAATCAAGACTAAATAATATCAAATAAGTCTTCAAAAATGCAAAAATAAAATGACAAATTGGTTAGAATGGGTTTTAAGAGTTCAAACTGGTCCTCCCTACTCTGCCATTTCTGACCCAGAATGCGTCTCAAGAGGATTTGAACTCCTTACACCACACTCTAAATCTAATTACTAACTCGCTTTTTTTTTTTTGCAAGAAAAAAGAAAATTCAAGACACACTTATGTCTACTATCCTTTCCCCCCAACCAAATGAAACATTGTCCTCAATGTTTAAATGTAAAGAGATAAAGTATAGGAGACATTACCTGAAGCTTCTATTATTAAAGAGAGATGACCTGAAAGACTCATAAAATAAAATAAAGCACAAGAAAATATTACAAACGGAGATTCAGATCCAATTTGCACTTTTTGTTTTGCCCTCCTGCCCAATTAATTTGAGTACTAGCTGGGTCAGGTTCGTACTCTACTGCTTGTAATTTGTCAAGTAACTCACCAGCAGAATTTGCAGAAACAAGGATCTGTCTCACCCAATGTGGGATAAAATTTTGTTCTACAGCTGCATCAACAAAACTTATTAAAGGATCAAAGAAATTGTTAATATTCAACAAACCTATGGGTTTTGGATGGAGGTTTAGTTGGGCCCAAGAGGCAATTTGAAAAATTTCTTCAAAAGTACCAAAGCCACCTGGTAAAGCAATAAAGGCAGCTGAATTGATGAGCATATGTGCCATGCGTTCATGCATAGAGGAGACTTGTAACTCATGCTCAACCGTTTTTTCAACAATGCTTTCTATAGCTAAAGCTTTAGGAATAACTCCTAAAACTTGACTACCTCCTACACGTGCAGCTCTTGACACACAACCCATTAACCCGAGGCTACCTCCCTCATAAACCACATGAATCATTCTTTCAGCTAGTAGTCTACCAAGATAATT
Organism: Boswellia sacra; assembly: GCA_013180625.2. NCBI lineage: Eukaryota > Viridiplantae > Streptophyta > Magnoliopsida > Sapindales > Burseraceae > Boswellia > Boswellia sacra. The sequence goes on along the minus strand of SNVD02009366.1, from coordinate 10,513 downwards.
TGCTGCCTCGACAAACTCTTCACTTTTACTCGGTCGAGATCCACAGAATACACAAATCTTTTGGATTCGACGTTTTGAAGTTCCCTCCATGTTTATGCAACTCTCTAACTATGTGTGAAGAAGAGAACAAGAGATGTGGTATTTATGGAGTGCAAAAAGGTATGCTAATGATCACATCAAATAGGTAGCTCAGCTGCTTATTGAAAAATTCAACAATTATGCATAGAAATTCAAAAAAAGATAATAAAATAAGACACCATAAGTCAAACAAAAGATTCAAATTAAAAAATGACAGCTATAAGGCGCCTTTTTATGTAACGACCCATCCCCCGCCCGATCTCTCCCGGGCGCACAAGGACCCCCCTGCCCTGCCTCCGGAGTCACAGGTACATGGCCGGACACTCTAAGGTATTGTCCGCTCTGGGGTCCACCGATCCCGTACGGTTTTGTCCACACTCCGTGTATCTACACACGGGTGTGACGCCTCCCCCACTCGAACCCAAGACCCCAAAGGTCATTCAAGTTCAAAGTGAGTACCATTCGGGCAAGTTGTCTGAATGGTACTCACTTTGAACTTGAATGACCTTTGGGGTCTTGGGTTCGAGTGGGGGAGGCGTCACACCCGTGTGTAGATACGCGGAGTGTTAAAATTAAAAAATGATGGCACACATGCATATGTACAGGTAGTTGTGACTGTGGCTCACATCTTCCTCTGGTTTTACGTCCAGAAACGGCTTAAGCACCTTCTATGAGTTGAGGATATGCTTCCCATCCAGTTTTCTTATAAACTAGCAAATAGGGTCGTTTTGAGTCAGATTCCCAAGACTATAGCGTTCCTGCTCATCTCAGAATTGTGTCCATAAGTTAAAAATTTCACGCTGCACAAGTCCACAAGAATGCGTCTCAAAAGTCATTTGGATATCATCCAAAGACTCCTTACTCAGTCTATTCTTGATGAACTGTAGTTTATCCTCCCGATTATTAGACAAATATCCCAAGGAGCGGCAACGCTAGTTACAAGTCCATCTTGCACATTTGGGACAAACTTGTAACCTTTTCGCTCTTCGCTTTTTGGCGTAAGAGCTTTTTCCCATACCTGGCATGTGAGAAACGAGATTATCTGAAAATTCACAGGAAAATCGAACACCATGGGCTTCAAATTAACCATCTTACTCAACTAGCATACCAAGCGATCACATCCTATTAGGTCTTCTGAGCGAGTTTTGTAAATTTATTAAGCAAATCATTGAGAGGAAGAGAGGGAAAATGTGTGCAGATTGAAAGAAGTTGGTATCCATGTGAAGAAAATGAGAGAGAAGAAAAGAAAATGAATGTAAGGTGAGCAACAGTTTTTAGGGAACTAAAACACCAACTTTAAAAGTCACGGAGTACCGTATCCGCCACTTGACCAGGAAAAAATCAATCTTTATAAATGATCGATTAAAGCAATGGACTCTTTATTTTGATCAAAAATTTCAAAGAATGGTTTTAACCGTTGTCCATTAACTTTAAAAATATTATCATTCTTTGGGTTCTCAATTTCAATAGCTCCATGAGGGAAAACAGTTTAAACAATGAAAGGCCCAGTCCAACGTGGACCGAAGTTACAGGAAAATAAGTGCAACTAATTCATACAAAAGAACTTTTTGAAGGTTCAAACAAGATGTTCTATAAAAATTGTCATGAAAAAATTCATTTTTCTTGTAGATTTTAGCAATTCATAACCTCCCCCCATTCGTGAATTCTTCAAGGTTCACTCATTGGAGTTTGTGGTTAAACTGCAAGCATCATTCAAATTTGTGTTGAATGTTTTAATGGCCTAATAAGCTTTATGCTCAATTTCCACGGCAAGTGACAAGGTTTTCCATAAACTAGTCTATAAGGAGACATTCCTAATGATGTTTTAAAAGCAGTTCGGTAAGCCCAAAGTACATCATTAAGTCTTAAAGAGCAATCTTTAGGATTTGGGTTAACCGTTTTTTCTAAGATCTGTTTTATCTCCCTATTAGCTAATTCAACTTGTCCACTTGTTTGTGGGTGGTAAGGTGTAAAAATTTTATGGGTTATTCCATATTTCTTCATTAAAGTTTCAAATGGTTTGTTACAAAAATGTGTACCCCAATCACTAATAATGGCTTGAGGAATTCCAAATCTACTTAAGATATTCTCCTTCAAGAATTTGACAACCGTTTTGTGATCATTATTTCGACATGGAATTGCCTCGACCCATTTTGAAACATAGTTTACTGCAACAAGGATGTACACAAAACCAAATGACGGTGGAAAGTGTCCCATAAAATCAATACCCCAACAGTCAAAGATTTCAACGACAAGAATGGGATTCAACGGCATCATGTTTCTTTTTGAAATAGATCCCAATTTTTGACAATTTTCACACGTTTTGCAAAATGCATGTGCATCATTAAATAAGGTGGGCCAATAAAATCCACATTGTAATATCTTAGCAGCTGTTTTTCTAGATGAAAAATGTCCGTCACATGCTCCGGAATGACAAAAGTTAATGACACTACTTACCTCCTTGTCGGGTATGCATCTTCTTATTATTTGATCCGAACAATATTTGAAAAGATACGGATCATCCCAGTAAAAATTTTTCACCTTGATTAAAAATTTTCTTTTGTCTGAGCATTTCAATAAGGTGGCATTTTCCATGTCGCAAGAAAATTTACAATGTTAGCAAACCAAGGTTACAGTAGCAACGGAAAATAAAAATTCATCATTGAAAGAATCATTGATAGTGTGGAAGTTGTGTAAATATAATGTCGTCTTGTTCGTTTAGTCTTGAAAGATGATCAGCAACGACATTTTCAGCTCCTTTCTTATCCTTTATTGTGATGTTGAATTCTTGGAGCAATAAGATCCACCGTATCAATCTAGGTTTTGCATCCTGTTTAGATATTAAATATCTCACAGCTGTATGGTCAGTGTAAACAATTGTGGGAGAACCAATTAAATAAGAACGAAATTTGTCCAATGTAAATACTACTGCAAGTAGTTCTTTTTCAGTTGTTGTGTAATTCATTTGCGCATATTTAAAGTCCTACTTGCATAGTATATGACATAAGGCTTACCTTTTTTTCTTTGTCCTAAGACAGCACCAATAGCATAGTCACTTGCATCACACATCAATTCAAAAGGCAAGGACCAATCAGGAGATTGCATAATTGGAGTAGTTGTTAAAAGTCTAATTAATGTATCAAAGGCATTTTGACATTTTTGAGTCCATTCAAAGGAAGTATCTTTTATTAAGAGGTTACAAAGAGGTTTAGATATAGCACTAAAATTTCTTATGAACCTCCTATAGAATCCAGCATGCCCTAAGAATGAACGAACCTCTTTAACTGTTTTTGGTGGAGACAAATGGGAAAATAATTCCACTTTTGCTTTATCCACTTCAATTCCTTTAGAAGACATACATGACATAAGACAATATGAAGTGACCAAAATGACATTGTTTATCAATCAAAATAAGATTCTTGGCTCCACACCAGGTTTAGGGACAGTTCTAAGTTTTCAAAACAATTATCAAAAGAGTTTCCAAAGACAGTTAAATCATCCATAAAAACTTCTAAACAATGCTCAACCATGTCACTGAAAATGCTTAACATGCATCTTTGAAAAGTGGCTGGGGCATTACAAAGTCCAAAAGGCATTCTCCTAAATACAAAAGTGCCGAAGGGGCACGTGAATGTGGTCTTTTCTTGGTCTTCGAGTGCAATGGGAATTTGATAATAGTCTGAGTATCCATCAAGAAAGCAGTAGTAGGTGTGTCCTGCTACTCTTTCAAGAATTTGGTCAAGGAAAGGTAAGGAAAAATGGTCTTTTCTAGTGAAAGCATTTAATTTTCTATAATCAATGCACATCCTCCAACTAGATAAGACACGAGTTGGCAATGATTCCCCCTTTTCATTTTTAACAACTGTAATGCCAGATTTTTTAGGTACTACTTGTGTAAGGCTTACCCACTTACTATCAGAAATAGGATAGATAATTCCCACATCAAGTAGTTTGAGAACTTCAGCCCTAATGACCTCTTTCATGTGTGGATTTAATCTCCTTTGAGGTTGTTGAGATGTTTTGGCATTTTCCTCTAAATGTATTCTATGTGTGCAAATTAAAGGGTTAATGCCTTTTATATCTTTTAAAGTCCACCCAATTGAATTTTTATGCCTTTTAAGCACTTCTATCAACTTACCTTGTTGCTCGCATGTGAGGGATGAAGAAATTACCACCGGATATGTCTGATTCTCCCCAAGATATGCATATTTCAGTCCTTCAAGTAAGGGCTTCAATTCTAACTTGGGAGCTTCCTCTTCCTTGCTTTCATTCATTTGCCCCAATTCTTTGAATCTTGGTTTTGAGCCTTTTTCCATCACATGTGCACAATCCAATAAAGAACATATATCAGAAAGATCAGACTCTAGTTCCATACTTGATTCTAATGAATTCACAAAACAAGTTTCCAAAGGGTCAGAAGAACTCCCTTTTTGGATGTGATCTGCCACAATAGATGCAATTACATTGGCCTCGTCAATTTCATCTTCTTCTCCATTTGGTTGTTTGCAAATATTAAAAACATTAAGTTCCAATGTCATGTTCCCAAATGATAGCTTCATGACTCCATTCCTGCAATTAATCAAAGCATTAGAGGTAGCTAGAAATGGACGCCCTAAAATAACAGAAATTGAATTGCTTACTTCCACTGGTTGTGTGTCCAAGACAATAAAATCCACTGGGTAAATGAATTTATCGACTTGAACTAACACATCTTCTACTACTCCTCGTGGTACTTTAATTGATCTATCAGCAAGCAAAAGAGTCACAGAAGTCGGTTTTAACTCACCTAGATTGAGTTTCTGAAAAATCGAATATGGAAGCAAATTCACACTAGCACCAAGATCAAGTAAAGCTTGTTCAATTTTATGGTCTCCAAAAACACATGAAATTGTAGGACAACCTGGATCCTTATATTTCACTGTATTATTATTTTGAAGAATAGCACTTACTTGCTCGGCTAGAAAGGCCTTCATTTTCACATTTAGTTTTCTTTTTACAGTGCACAAGTCCTTCAAAAATTTTGCATAAGAAGGTACCTGTTTGATCACATCAAGCAAGGGAATGTTGACCTTTACCTGTTTGAAAATTTCAAAGATTTCAGAATTGTGAGTTTGCTTCTTTTGTATGGCTAATGCTTGAGGAAATGGAGGCACAGATGAGGATATGGTTTCCTCTTCGCTAGGTGTTGGTTTAGCAGCCTCTTCCTGCCCTTTAGAGATCGATTCTTCTTCTTTCTCACAAGGGTCAAGAATGTGTTTTTCAACAATCTTACCATTGCGAAGGGTCATGACTGACTTGGCTTGGTCAAAGTAATGGTTACTTGAACTTCCTGCATTTGAGTTAGATTGATCTTTGGGGTTTTGCAATGTTTGAGAAGGAAATTTTCCCTTCTCTTGGATGCTAAATTTCGATGCAAATTTTGCAAGAGTTTTTGACAAATTTGCTAATGTTTGAGCAGTTTGACTATTGAAAGTCTCTTGCTTTGTAATGAATGAATGCAATGTCTCTTCAAAGTCATTCCTAGGAGGAGGAGCATATGCATGATCATGAGAATTTTGAAAATTTTGTCGTGTTTGAAAAGGGACTTGTGAAGATTGTGCATGATTGTCATTTTTCCAGCTAAAATTTGGATGATTTCTCCAACCAGGATTGTAGGTTTGTGAATATGGATTGTGATTTGGCCTTTTGAAAGTGTTCAAGGCATTGGCTTGCTCATGGAGACATTCCCTAAAGGCAGGCAAAGTTGGGCAATCATCAGGAGAATGGTCATTGTCATCACAAATGTTACAGACATTTTCTTGAATAGAATTTAATTGACCACTCTTTTTCATTTCTAAAGCCTTGACTTTTCTAGCTAGGGATGCATATTTGGCTTGAAGGTCATTGTCTTCCCTAAGGTTGTAAATACCTCTATTGGATGTCGAGGTTGGGGTCTTGCTTGGTACCTCATAGGTGCCAGCAGTGTCCCAATTTTGTGCCTTTTCTGCCAAGGAATCTAGGAAGTCAAGTGCTTCCTCAGGGTCTTTTTCTTTAAATTCTCAATTACACATTAATTCCACTAATTGCCTATCTTGAGGTGTTAACCCTTCATAGAAGTGTGCAACTATTCTCCAAGTTTCAAAACCATGGTGAGGACAGGTATTAAGTAGTTCCTTATACCTATCCCAACATTGGTAAAGGGTTTCCCCTTATTTTTTAGTGAAATTAGAAATTTGTCTTTTAAGAGAATTTGTTCTATGGGTATGAAAAAATTTTTTCAAAAATTGTTGTTTCATCTCATCCCATGAACTGATGGAATTCGACCTCAAATTTTGTAGCCATGTTCTAGCTTTATCTTTTAAAGAAAAAGGAAAAAGCTTTAATCTAATGGTGTTTATGCTACAATTTGGGTCAATGTAGGAATTACATACCTCTTCAAAGAGTTTTAATTACGAATATGGGTTCTCCATGTCAAGGCCATGAAAAGTGGGTAGAAGTCGAACAAAACTTGGTTTGAAATTGAAATGGATTGAATCTGGAGGAGAAGCTACACAAGATGGTGCACTAGTCCTTACCGGATTCATGTAGTTTCCGAGGGCTCTTCGTTGGTTTTGATCATTTTGTTGCGAACGGTTGTCCCCTTCATCCGTGAATATTTCCTCATGATTGTCGGCCATGTTTTCTAAGGAAGATGATGTTTTTCTAACAAGTCTACCACTAGATGTTCGTGACCAAATTCTCATGCAAGAAAGAGAGAAGAAAGGAGAGGAAAAGATGAACACACAAAAATAAAAAAATTTAGATCTAAGATGAGAAAAGAGAATACTTACAATTTTGCACGCCAATTTTTACCTTCCCCGACAACGGCGCCAAAAACTTGACACATCCGAAAAAGGATTGTCTCCCAAGTATAGGAGTGTCGAAGTAATAAACCCGGTGAGTCCGAGGTCGATCAACGAGGAAGGAAATTTTAGCGTTACAAATTATAAGATAAGCAAATATGGTGTGAATAATTCAAAGAAATGACAAGATAATATAAATAAATATGTAAGATGGTAGGCGGTATTACCGACCATTCAAATATAAAACAAAAAGCAAGAGGAAGTAAAACCATCCATGGAAATAGGTGGTATAACCTACCATAGTAAATAAAATAAAAAAGTTCATAAACAATAGAATAATTAAAATACAAGAGGAATTAACACAATAACAATGAAGGCTAAGGTTAGGTAATCCGCCCTTGATATTTCAAATAAGGATAATTAACCCATTTTAGTTATATGAATTATATTTGTTTCATTACCAATATTTATACCACTTCTTTTAAATGGGTTCAAGCATCCAATGTGCCAATCACTATATGTCTACAACAAATCAAGGTTCCTAACTAGATTCGTGTCGGTAAGGAAGAACCATACATCATCTAGAAAGGATTCAAGCATTTGATGTGCCAAGGATTGTCGACAATGGATCAAGACCTCCACTTTACGAGTGGTGTCAAGATTGATTAAGAAATTAAATATAAATCATATTGAATAAACATTATAAGATTAAGATAATTAAGCACATATTAGGGTTAGAGAATCCTTATTCTCATATCAAGGATTTCACCCTTTCACCTTAGCAAAAGAGAAATTAGAAGAACATTATAATAGAAAGAAAATAAAATCCAAGAAAAAGGAAATTCATTAATAACATAAACACACAAAACACAATACAAGATCCTAGCCAAAGCCAAAATGTTCCAGCCAAGGCCAAGATGCCCTAATGGGTCACAATGCACCTCTATTTATAGATACATCCAGGGGCAAACTTGTCAAATTACAAGGGCATAATTGTCAAATATTAGTTGTAAATATCTTTGACAATTGGGATCATTAGGCACCGACTTTGACCATCAATTTTGACATCGAAATGTTGTGAATTTTAATCACATGTCTTCATGACAGTTGTAGATATTTCTCTCAGCTTTCTAGAACATATTTATTTTCACAATTTGGATACATATTTTGAGAGATACGGTCCAAATACTGAGGCCTGGTCAGACTGGGTCGAGACTATAGATGGGTTCACTTCAAGCCCAATTTTGGTCCACTAAGAGCCCGAATTTGATGATTCTTGTGAAATACAATCTTGTATACAAATAAATCAGCTTTCCAAAACATTAAGAATTGTATCATTCTGATCTATAAATAGAGAGTTATGCCCATTTTACTGAACCTATAACAAAACCAAAATTAAGAGAAATTAATTTCAAAGATGCAAATGCTACAAATATGCTTAAGTTGAGGAATTTAATGACACTATTAATGCAATATGATAAACTAAACTCTTATTAAACATGCATATTTAAGTGTTCATCAGAGATTCTTGATCAAATGCATTATTTTGAAGTTTTCCTTGGGTTATAATTAAGTACAATCTTTGAGGCCTTTTTGCAAGTTGAAGCATTTGTGTGTTTTAATTTTTCTTTGATTCTGTTTCGGTTTAGTTTTGTTTCATATCGTGGTAGTTGCTCGAGGACTAGCAAAGTCTAAGTGTGGGGGAATTTGATAAGTGTCTATTTATATCTCATTTTCATATCAATTCGTCCATGTTTCTTTGCTATATTCCTTGGTATTTTTATGTTTTTGTGTGGTTTTGATGTTTGTAGGAGTTTTGGAGCAACTTGCACAAAAATGGAGTAAAACCCTTCATTTTCACCTCTGCTAGTCAACCATCCTTCTCGGATTTAATTGTATTGATATACAATGAACCCGATGACATATCATATACCGTTGAAAAGCTCTCGAAGTCTACTTTTTGGAGAAATTTACGGTTTATGAATCCATTCAGTGTACCGAAAGTTGTAATCAAAACAGTGTGAGAAGTGTGAAAATATAATTCCACACATCACTGTAGCATGTATAATACGGGATACTGTAGCACGTTACTGTAGCAGAGTATTTAAACACATTTTAGGGTTTTATTTTCAATACTTGAAGAGGGGAAAACGTGGGAGGAGGCTACATTTCTGGATTTCTCTCATCCCTTGGAGTTCTTGAAGGAGAAAGAAGATTTTGAAAGAGGAGGAACTACAATTCCAAGAAGATTCATCTGCAAAGAAGATTTTCAAAGAATTTTGCTAAGTTCTTTCTTTCCTTTTCAATTCTGGAATTTCTCTGTATTGTATTTGTTATTCTGATTGAATATGTGTAACTAAATCTGAATTGGTTGAGGGTGATTTCAAAGCCCTTGATATGGATTTTGTGAGTTGATTGGGTAAGAAATTGTTATCCAATTCTCTAATTGAAGTTGCTTGTATTTTCCCATATCTAATGCTTATGATTGCTTACTGATTGTATTTTGAATGGCCAACTGAATATAATCTGGTTGTTGTCTATTGCTAGACTAGAAATCTTGATCCGTAATTGTCTTGAATTTCTAATCCTTAGTAGCAAAATTGTGATCAGAGTTGCAATTTGAGAATACAACCTAAGTTAAATAATCCGAGCTTGTGTGTTTATTGCTTAGATCAACCTATCTTTCTTATCGTAATGCATCCATTGAATTAAATTTAGAGAGCTTGTTCTAGGTTGTTTAATGGATAGAGAGTAAATAAAGAGCCTGTTTTGTTTAACAACAAAGTAAGGAAAGATTGGGATAACAGAGCTTGTTGTTATCTACGGTTGATAATTTCAATGGTGTAATTGGATGACATTTATACAATTAATTCGCAAATCCATATCTTGTGGTAGAGAAGGATCCCTTAACCAGGTTTCTCTCATTAATTTTTCATTCAAATTAACTTTCTGTTTTGTTATTCTTTATTTGCATTCTTATTTCATTTAGTTAATCATTCAACAAAACCCCCTTGTTTAGTTTATTATTGCTGGAAAATAACAAATTCAATTAGAATCAATCCTCGTGGGAACGATATCTTACTCATCACTTTATTACTTGTACGACTAATATACTTGCTAGTTTCGAATGCATCAGTTATTATACCTGTGGGTTAAGGGTACCATAGCAGACAATACCAGTTTATAAGTGTCAAATCATGGGCAAGCTATCAAATTTTGAGTACATAGGGTGTTACAAAAAAACGCAGAGTCCATTACCAAAGTCTAATACATTACCCAAGGAATATACATGTACATACATCAATTCCCAATCTTGATACATGATTCACTGGTTACAACAAAATGCACCTATCATTTTCTAGGTTGAACCGAAAACATAACCCAATACAACAACACAGATGCAAGCATATGAGTTCTCTATATTGGAGATTTCCATGCAAGATAAAAGGCATCTCCACCACTACCGCACCACCTCTTTGTTTTGATATATGGGTATGGTATTTAATTTTTCTGATATATTGATTTTTTTCTTTTATAAAAGAAGAATTACTAAAAGCCTAAAATAGTTGCCACCTTTCAATGTAAAACACAAGGCTAATTAAAAGAAAACACAA
>SNVD02009365.1:0-38223 GCA_013180625.2 Boswellia sacra | reverse complement strand
ATACTCTTCGACACTATCTTGCTCGCATCGTACAATTTAGGCTCGCGATGGCCGTAGCGCCTCAGATTCTCCTGGGGGCCATAATCATACATACTGAACTTGTTGCTCGTTATTAGCTGAGCAAAGTGACGCAGAACCTTGAAGCTTGTGGTGTAGGGCACGTGGCTAAAGTAGCCCTCTGGAAGATCGTCACCCGGTCCTGTGGTCAGAACTTCGACGGTGCGACAAGCTTTCATTTTGAGACCACTCTCGCCGGTGCATAAGTCCCTCAGGAGTCGACGCAGTTCACGTGGTTTTTCCGGTACGGGACCATCAACCTTGGTATCCTTCATGGCAAGAAAGACTTTTTTCATAGGTCCAATGATATTACCGAAATATGCAACAGGTGCAATGGCTATAATAGGCTCGATGATTTTGGCGTATTTCGTTTTTGTAGAGAGTAGCCCGAATATGCTGAAGGTGGCCTGGGAATGACCCACGTAGGCAACTTTAGGTGAGCCCGTTATGCGTTGGATGTATCTGATAGTCGTTGGCACGTCTGTGAGCGCAAAGTCGTCGAGAGAATAGTTCCAAAATTCCGATGAGCTGGTATCGTGTACGTTATGATAGGTAGAAAAGTCTGTGCCTCGCATCGACAACAGCCACACATCGTAGCCGTTGTTAGCCAACATCAGGGCCATATTGCGATGATATGAGCTGTTCTTTGCGACTTCTGGGTCGACCACGTCCAGTTGACACCTCTTCGTAGGCCTCATGGGTCTCATGTCGCGGGTATTTAGCAGCCACATGTCTGAGGCTTCGATGAGGCCATGATTGAACAGCACTGGTCGCTTGGTTGGGCCTCGCGGCAGCATAGGATTGATGATGCGCACCAGATGCAGATGATAGCCATCTTTGGTGACGGCATAGTGTATTTCAGACCCGAAGCCACGAAGATCTAAAAGGCCGACTTGAGTTTTGTTCTTCACTTCCTCTGCAGAATACTTGGGCGACTGGTTGAATAGACCCAGAGACGTATCAAAATTGGGCGCCAACGCTAGAAGCACGAAGAAAGATGCATAAACAACTCGAGTCATAGTATTGCTCGCCTAACTTCCTTTCTAACAGCAAAGTATCTTCTCTGCGAATGATAAAAGACGCGGTCGACAATCCTACTTATGGAAGCTCAGAAATGATGATCGGATGACATTGGCGGTCTTAATTGAAAGAAATCTGCGAAAGCGTTTAACTAAGATTTGCTACATTAAAGATATCGAGGCGTGTGCTGTCAAAGGGATAGACAGTCAAGTTGGTATTTCATGAAGTCACCATGACACAGCCTAAGTGTGCCTCACTTCTTGATTGGCTCATAGCTCCACTTGGGAAAAGTGCGCTTGTAAAGGTTCATAAATATACAATCGTCGGATCGTATCTTTTTGTCAAATGTGCACTTCATATGACCATGAGTTCCTAAAGGTTCAGTTATATGACCTCTCCGGTTGTACTTTGTGATGAGTTCCACAGGCTTGAAATAGATCACGTCTTCACTGTTGAAGAACATGAACCTGATCACAGCCGTCTTTGAATGAATCTTGTAGGGATGCCCACTCAGCCGAATGCGCTTGATGACAAGTCTGTTCGGATTTGAGTCCAAAACAGATCCAGAGGCGACGAGCTCTTTTTTACCTGAAGGTTTTACCCTAAACACCAAGACAGGCGCTGGTGGAAAGGTTACAGGTGCGTAGAGTGTAGCCACCATAGCAACATCTTCGCGCAAGAAGCGCTCGTATTTGTATTTAGACGATATGCTATGGGCACTGAAGATAGGCTTGGCTTTAAATTTCCGGAAACCAACATAGAAGAGAAGTTCCTCTTTAGATTTGATGGGGTTGTCTGAATCTCCATTCGGCAGCCTTTTGATCAAGAAGTTCATCACAGTCATCTTTCGTTCGTGCTTGAGGAGACACACCAAGTTGGGTGGCAAAGTTTCTGACTCCATCTTGGACATGGTATCTTGGGGCACATTAGCCAGATATACTCGTACGTACAAGCCAGGTCTCGCTCCTTCATGAGCCTCCTCACGAATCGCTCTCCTCTTGGTTTGTTGAAAGTTCTGGAATTGGAATATTCGACTGTAATCTGGAGGGAGATTCTCTAGCGGGTCCCATGCAGATGTGCGGAAGCTTTTTAGCCCACGGTATCTGGCAAATCGGGCCCTCGCTGGAGCATCCATAGGTGTATCTATCTCGTCTGGAAATAATTCCTCCATTCTGGCCTCTTTAAGCTTCTCTATGAGTTTGATATCTTTCTCGCTCGAATTCTTCTTATCATATTCGTCAACATCCATAATAGACATATTTTCAATATCTGGTTTATCTTCAGACATCCCACCCTCTTCTGCGCTCTGTTCTTCTACATTATCATCAGATCCTTCATCCATATCTACCCCCTCAACGATTTCATTCTCCTCAAATTCAGACAAATCACCATCAGATTCAGAATCGTCTGATTCGGGTATCCAAGCACCTTGGTACTCTGAAGTGCCAGGAGGAAGCTTCTTAACGATTCTTCTCGTGTTCAACCTCTCAGCTTCAGCAGCGAGCTCCTCTGCGGTCGGCCAAGTTTGTTCACCTTCCATCGGGTCTAATTCATTCTCTAACTCCAGGGTCTCTTGCCTCATTTCATCAGGTGTGAGAGTGTGAACAACTTTTTGATTCTGTGGAGACGGGTTCACTTTTAATGAGACTATGTCTGGCAAGACTTCGATCTTACTTATCTGAAAGTCGTCATATCCAGGGATATGAACAAGGAAATTGGGACTCAAGGTTTTGTTTCGAACAAAACCAGAGACAGTTAATTGGCCTTGAATAATCTGTACGGAATCACTAGCCACAATCGGTCTTGCATCTTTGAACAGAGATCTTTGGCGCTTGCACGAACCTGCAATGTGAAAAAGTTGCATGTAGTCCTGATCGGTCTCGACGGCGTACATTTTGTCGTCGCCCACCTTGGCCTTGAGCATCCGCTTGATTTTTGTCATTGAGATGTTGGGTCTTGCATAACCATCAATTATATGAACGACAGTAGGCATACAATGGATGTAGATAACTTGCAAAAGGTCAAGAGCAGGCACATCCTGTTTTAGCTCGATTTCTCCCGGGTGATGCACTAGAAAGATTAGATCTAATGTTTTCACTAGATCGAGTGTTTCGTCGAAGTCATCCTGGTCGAGAGTAATCAGCTTAAAACGCATCTTCAACTTGTTGGCGACCACATAGGTGGCGCGGTCATTAAGAGGAGTCAAGCACAAAGACTCTCCATCTTGAGCACTTCGTAAACCAGATAGGAAATTCTCACTATCTCCGAGTATGCCCATAATTAGTGGTGCTTGATATCCAACACCGATACTTCGCTTGTCATTGATAGTTCTCTCCCATTTGAGTTTTCTATTCTGCTGAGCTTGGTTAAGTCTTGCATTCCGACCAACCAGTTTTGAGTTATGCTTTTGTATCACTTTGTGCTTGATCTCTGAAACGGCGCTAGTTTTCCTCGAGTGGCGCCCAGCTTTGTGAGGCTTGTTGGTCTGGTGCAGAGGACCAGGCCTATGTGTCTCTTGCTGCATTATGTAGTGAGTGTATGATGTGTTCTGGTAGTAGATTTGTTTATTATGTAGTGAAAATCACTTCTAATAATGATAGTGAACTTCAAGTGCAACCACGTGCTCCAAAACGTAACGTGTGTTCCGTCTTAAAATCAATGTGCGCGTGGAGTAACTGCGAAACATTGCGGATCATATCGATAGAGACTCTCAATCAACAACGGATCGAGGCTATCTAACTAGTGAAAGTGAATTGATCATGTGTCACGATAGTTTTATTTTTATCCAAAATATGATTATATCATATGAATTTTGTGTATAATGGCAATAGTCACTCGATCTCGGCTGTTGGAACATTCAGACTCCTCTTAAGCCTCTCTAGAATCGAATCTCTGATCTCGTCATCAAGGGTAAAGATCTGCGGCCCCTTTCGATCATTTTTGAGTTTTCTCAAGCTTACTGGCATAATGATCGACTTCTGGGGGACTTTGTCATAGTGTGAGGTGGAAAAGTAGGTTTCTCCGTTGTCTTTTGTATCGAGCCACTTGACTTTGACGAATGGACGCGGCACGCGAACATGCTCTGTTAATTGACATAGATAGAATGAGTTTTCTTCGTTTCTTATGGCAAGATAATCATTCTTCTCGTAAAATATCACATCTTGAAATTCTTGACTGATCGTTGCCTTGGTTTGAGTCTGCGAAACATCGGGTTGCGCTTTGGTAGGTTTCTTTTTTACTGATGTCGGATTTTTTCGGGAAGTGTTAATTTTCTCTTTCTGTGCACTCCGTGGTAGTTTGTTCTTTGGAGTTTCTTTGACTTCAACTTGGAATAATTTCGTCTGTGTACGTTGTCTTTTACTCCGACCCTCCGACAAATCGTCACTCTGATCAGTTGTTTCAGATTGAGTCCTAGTGAGCTTCCTCTTTGTAGTTGGTTTGGCTGCATTAGTCGACTGCAGAGGCTCGGGGGTTTTGGGTGTTGTGCCATCCAGTGGAGGTGGTGGAGTTATTTCCAAATTTCTTAGTGTTACAATATCTTTCGTACCATCGTCTTCGTCGATCCCCGTGACTGGCTCGATCATGACTCTAGTTGTACAAGGTCCATCGATGGCGCAAATCAAAGAGGATTGGCAGGTTGTCGCGGTGACAACCAAACCGAGCCCACATTCTACATCACCGAGCAGTGCTTCTAGAGTTTGTTTCACATCTCGAACTATGGACTTATCCTGTAATTCTGGATCATTTAGCTGGCGGTCGCTTTGACGATCCCCTTGAGTCATTTTGGATGGAGCAGCGTTGACTACAGCTTGCGGCTGACAGTTTTTCTTTTCGGACACTATGTGCGTCGATGATTGGTTTTTATTGTTGCAGTTGCTATTGTTGTTGAGGTGGCTAGGTTGCTCCTCTCTGAGAATTTTGCTGGGATTCGTCGCCAGTGTATGTTTTTGCGGTTGAGATTGCAAGATGTCATTGCTTGTTGGCTGGTTGATGCTATTGGAAGTGTTATCGGAGTTATTTATTGAGGCAGTTGCTAAATTATCTCTGTCGAGTTTGTTGCTGTTGGTGGTGGTGTTTGTGATGGTGGTGTCCTTATCGGCCTGGTTCATGATACTGTTTGCGGCGCTACTGGTTTCTGGTGCGATTGTGGAAACCTCCATTGCCTCGTTCGTGGAGCTGGCCGCCCCTCGCGGCCGATGTCTTCAAGAGGGTGTCAGAATGTGAGGTTCAGAGAGATCCTTCGATGGTGGGTCGCGAGTTGCCACTCGATCCTATGCGTTTCTTTACAAGGGAAGTGATTATGTATGAAGTGGTTTAGCAATTTAGTAGTATCGTAGGCGCAAGCTAATGTGAGAAGTTGAGTATGGTTGAGATTGAGTTCGGCGTAATTGTTGCACAAGTATCAATCAGAATGTAAGGGGCCAGAGAAAGGAGGCAGATCTTGAGTCTAAAAGTGAGACAATAGCGTCCCTGATCGAGAGTGACAAGGGCGAGAGCCAGCGCGTAAAGTTGAAGAATTCGGCAGATCGTGGCGGCGGCTCGCCTCTGTGTGAGATCTTCTTCGCCAACATCCCCTTCGAGCATTGCGCGCGAATGGCCGCCACCGACTTCATTGCTTTCGCTGGGGCCGACAACAGCGACAGCGAACCTTCGAACAAAACTATCGAATTTGCCAGTGGCGCGCGAGTACTCGTTTCGCCAAAAGAACCACTGCCGCGCGGCGGGCCGCAGCCGTCATCGCCTGGCAGTGCTGAGCGAGAGGCCTCCGGGCCGCGGAACGGCACAACGTCCTGGCGCCCTCTGCCACGAGCCTCCAAAGCTGCAGATTGGGCGCGCGCCCGCCAGGTTCGACAGTGCTTCGGTGGGCAGGTCCAAGTCTCAGCCTGACTGGGCAACGGGGGCAGATTCACGCGCGTGAGGAACCCGACTCATCCGCTAGCCTCCACGCACCCACCAACCACTGCTGACACCGCCCCCTTCTCTGAGTTCACTCTCAGTGGACCGACTGACAGCGCGCCTCTCGGCTCACTCCGTCTCGTTGCCAGCGCCGCCAGCTGGTCTAGTTCAGGTACATTCTGCTAACTTCTCAATCCAGACTCCGCATACTCTTACCTACTATTGCGCGCGAACCTAGAGTTACATCATCGCAATGTCCAGGTGACGACAATATTTGGTTTGGCGTGCGTGATGTTCTTGAATTTGATATAGTTAAGCGAAAAGGAATTGCCATACAAACAAACATAATCTAGAGTCATGGTAGAGACACTAAAACTAATTTCATTTATTCGTGATTTTCAATTATTTAGAG
Organism: Boswellia sacra; assembly: GCA_013180625.2. Classification (NCBI taxonomy): domain Eukaryota; kingdom Viridiplantae; phylum Streptophyta; class Magnoliopsida; order Sapindales; family Burseraceae; genus Boswellia; species Boswellia sacra. The sequence continues at coordinate 31,838 of SNVD02009365.1, read as the reverse complement.
CATTCATTACGAATGATGGATTCAATGAGTCGGTAGACTGAAGATCACGGTTCAGTTATCCTGAACTTGACTCTTGTTATCAGGTTCCTCTGCTCCGTAGTCATAAGAACATACACCATGATTGAAATGAAATTGTTGAGCTTCCGGGAGATTCTGCCAGTCGGGCGGATTAAAGCTTTGACTTAAAACCTGCATCAACTGAAGCAAAGGTTGTGCCTGATCTAAGGTGCTGGTTGCGATGTTCGCTTGATTGTTACGCTGCTTGCATTCGTTAACGATGTCACGCGGCCTAGATCCTTTGGTTTGCCAGTTATACTTGTTTTTAGAACGGATAGTGTGACCGCTGTTACCATGTATCATGCTCGAGTTCTCAGAGTTCATGAACGGTAATGCTATTGATCCAAGACTTGTCGGTGTTTCTATCGAAAATGCGCCCTTGCTACGATTGTTACCAACAGTCCGGTAGCCATCGCCATCTTTACCATCCAAGTTTTCGTCGTTGGGATCTATCTGCGAGTTTGGATAATTCGCCTCAGTATCTTCCTTGAGGGGTATTCTATTAGTTAGTCTGTAGAAAAGATCATTGCCATAGATTGTGTTGCGCGCAGCACGTTGTTCTTTATCTTCTAACATGTTAACCAGTTTGCGTCTAAGAAAGCGAAAGTATGAATCTTGGAAAGTCCAAGAGGCGATTATCGTTCCGAGCATGAGAGTGGATATTATCTCAATATAATAGAAAGTAGCTATCGGCTGGGCGCTCAACTTGCACTCTTGAGAGCTAGCTAAATCCACTCTAGATGCGGACGGGTCTACACTACCGAGGCTCATCTGACAGCTGATATGCTCGTCGATAGACTTAATCCACTTCTCTCTATTCTCGGTTTCATAGAGATAGTTGACCGTTGTGAAGATTGTCTGTATAATGTTAACTGATGCTATTGCAGATATTCTGATAAGTATGGGCCGCGTCATCTGTTCCATCTTGGAATTTTCAACCAGTGCTAATTTGATTATACGCGTGAAGAAATAACTTCCGTAGATAGTTGCTATCGCCGTGGGTGCAAACAAAAATATAGTCTTGATTATCACAGACTGTTGGCCAACAGTGCATATGCCGTAGAATCCATGCCCATCTATGTGGCCGAGGAAAGCTACTGATACGAATAAGCCTAGAGGAATTCCGTAGTTGAATAGGCTTAAGGTTCTTTCTATTTCAGCATTACCAGGTGGCTTGTTGTCTTTGCTCAATATCTGCTCCAGATAGAGCCGTCCAAAGTGGGCGCACCAGAATCTTGTCGATAGAGATGGCATGTAAGTGAGTATGAATGAGAGCACGCATGAGTTTGCAACAAGTGGCAACCCGTACAAAGAGGCACCGCTTGGGCTGCAGGCAATATCACTATTGTAAAATACTTGGAGTGACCAGCCAATATAAAATATGAATTGACACACCGTGCAGCGTTTAAGGACCTTTGTCAAACGAGAGGAGTTGTCAGCGTCTGGTCTCTTCGATATCCTGTAAATGTATAACGCGAGAGCGGTTGTTATGAGTCCAACAAGCGAGAGAGTCTTGACCAGCAAGCTTATGTTTGTCAGGTCTGATGGGGAGGTTATAGGGAATTTACAATGCATCGAACATCCGCCAATATCCTTGAATTGTGTTTCGTCATCATTAGTTGCTACCAGCGGATATTGACAGATTGGTTGCGAGTTACCACCACTGTATTTCAGGTCTCTAAGATCGTTCGAGCAGTTGCGGGCGTATAATAAACTGTCAGAACAATTGAATAAAGACGGCCAGCCTTCTAGTTGCCTTTCGATATATTTACATTCCTCTCTGTTCACGAGATCGTTGCAGATATCAACACTTGGCCTGATAATTCCAGAAGCTCTTCCAGTGATACTATCCTCATCGCATTGTGGCATCAATAGAGAGCATAGAGCCACCTGAATGTTGGGCCAACATCTTGGTAGCTTCCTAGCGCCGTTCCATCTCTCTATGTAAGCGTTTACCTCGTCAAATGTTTTGAGATTGAGATCAGGTAGATGGTCTGGAATAAAAATAGTATTATAGGGCAATCTGAGGCCCATGCAAACCGGTTGGGCCAGTGTGATACACTTTTTGCTAACGACAGATTGAGATTCTTGGGGATTGTTCACCTGTGATGTAGTCAAATTTTTGAAGCATTTCTGTTTAGAATGAGCGTTCTCTTTGGCAAGACGTAAGGAGTCTGATGAGTGACATAAGTTCAATAAAGCGAACAATACTATCAGCGCGGCATTGATTCTGCTCTTTTTGTTGAAAGGTTTTTCGTGATAATGGGTCATCTTCATGACTATTTGGGTTTGGTATCAAGCTGTTAGAAAGCGCTTGTAATGTCTTGATTTCAATTATGGTGATTCTAATATGAGGGTAACTTGTGGTCGCTGCTGGTCGCTGATGCAAAGAAGGTCAGCTTCATGATGTTCTTGAAACAAACACTTTCCTTAGCACTCATTCTATTGTTTGATGAATGAGCAACAGATTAATAGAGTATCGTTTTGTAGTTCGCAAAGGCTTCCTTTAACTCGAATAACATTGAAGCATTTCAGAAGAATCGATGGGATCAAGTTGGATAGTTAAGTTGATTATCCATGAGCCCAATAAAGATTTGACCTTCCAGTCGGTGTGGTCCTCTTAATCTATCAACCCGGCGGTCAGCGCGGTCTGCAGTGCCGGCCATCAAGTCGATCAGCGATGTGGCGGCGAAGATTCTAGCAGAAGAAAGTGGGTGCGCGCGTGGACCCGCGCGACAAACTCGGAACCCTAATGATAAGGCTCATCATGAATGTGACACATCTACAAGTAGTGTTAGCTCTCCCGAAGACCAAGTTACTCGTTATCATCTATATGTATCATGAGGATCTATCATGTTTTTGTAGTCCGTCATGTTTAAGTTCCACCTGTTCGACTCGCTAACTAGACGCCGCCTCATCTCATCGGTCAGCAGACAAAGAGTTAATTCTATATTTTTCGCTAGCCTAACGGCTCACAGTCTGGCTTCACCAAGAACTCTTTGGACTCTGTGCCCACGCTTTGAGCGGCAATGTCTAGGAAAAATTGATCTGAGTATTTGGGATCACCGGACATGAGCGTGTCCCGTCGAGCGAGTGGGCGATCAGCTGATCATTAGAGTCAATACGAGACCGATCAAGTGACTTAGGATCTGAAGAGGAGAAGTGTTGTCGGAGCACATGCCATATGCAAATCAGACCCGCAGTACAGCAGTGCGAACATGAGTTCATTCCAACCTCCGCTGAACAGTGTCATCGCTCTATCCTCTTGTAATCACAATGCCACCACGAGATCTGAAAGGTCTCAACAACCTCATTTGTCATGAACTGTGGTCGATGAACAGCCACCCGTACTTAGTTGGAATTGAAGCGAGTTGACTGGATGATGTCATCCTGCTTAAGTGTTGCATAGTCGCAGGCAGTCCAGATACGACGATAGTGTTTGGACAGAGTCGATTGATTGGTGGTGTCATAGAAAATTATCCGATCTGACGAGATCAATTCAAAGCTTTGGCGCGCCCACTGCGCCCCGATTGCCCGGACAAATGTTCCGATGGTTATTCCTGGATTCGCGAGAATGGTGCGATTTGATAACATTGCTCTCCCGACCATCCCATTGGGAGATACAACTGGCGCCATTTCCATGCCTTTGACAGTCCAAATAACATCTAATGGTCGAGAGCGAAAACATAGCTAGTCACTCACAACAAGTCCAACAAAGACTCTCTCTGATAACTGACAGCCGAGTGGCGCCTCTCGTCAACGGTGGTGCTATCCGTCACTGAGGGCCTACTGACTCCAGTGAGACTTTGAAGTTGGCAACTTCGAAGATCTAGCCGCACCCATACGTTCATTCATCGTACAGATTCGCGACTTATGAAAGACCTTGGCGCGTTTAGGAGTGGAAGTGCATTTCTATATTGTCTTATTGAGTATTAAGGGCGCCTTCTGGTTGCAAGCTCGCAGGTATTCGCCACAAAAGTAGAGAGATTCGAGCAACAACAATCAGTGGGCCGGTAAATTGGTTGAACGAGATCGGCACAGATGCTTTTTTATCTAGTGGGTCGCTGATCGATCAACTGCGTCGGTTTGATTCACCGCTGACGCCCGACGTTGCCGTCGACATAAGATGCCAACGCCGTCATTGTCTTGTCTCTGCTGTCGCCATTTCTCATTCACTATCTGAGTCAATCTCATTCTTCGGACTGTTCCGTGAGTAAACTAGCGTCGTCTTCAGGCTTGTCGTTGTCATTGTGTTGTGCGGCCGATAAAGACGAACAAACGGGCCAGGAACAACGTTACTGGTGGTGATGACAATGATGATGAGCATCCACTTTTATCTAAATCTCGAGCTTGCTTATTGACGCTGATGTCGCGATTTGGCGCTCATGTGTCAATGTTGTTTTTATCATCGCCCGGTATCGCCGTCGATCGGAGTTCGTGGTGAGCTACCGATTCGTGGCGCTATCTCGAGTTTGTGCCCGACACATTTGGATCTACATTTTAGACTTTCTCTGCCAAGACGTTCAGCGCTCGAGAGGAGTTCATCACTCTTGCAGGTGCTGAGCGAAGTCCGACTCTAACGTTGGAAACATTTTGTCGGAGTAAACAGTCGGTAGTGAATGAAATCATTGAAGAATTCGATCGCTTATATAAGCAGATTGCTACGATCTTGGAGAACAGATGAAGTTGGCTGACTAGCTGGCTCTGCAGACTGTAGATTGAGTCCATAGAAATGAGTTGCCCATTCAACAACAACAAGAAGGTGCGGCCCTTCGAAGGCCTCTTGAATGGGCAGCTTGCCACATTGAATGGCGATTCACCACAAGCATCAGGATTATTAACAAAATCAACAGGCGTCGCATCTGAATCACGAACGCAGATATCCGCGTCACAAAGTTCAACCCAACAGCAAGGAACTATGCGCGTCAACTTGACATCACTCTGGAAAGACCCCGACTCGGGTATGCTCTATGGAGACTACCTGTTGCTTGACCAGCTGCTCTCGTGTCAGGAGCCCATCACCAGGACTAAGTTCACACAGCACCGCAAGAAAGAAGTGCATGACGAGCACTTGTTTATAATCACACATCAGACCTACGAGCTGTGGTTTAAACAGATCATATTCGAGCTCGACTCAGTGCGCCAACTGCTTAATAAAGAGCAAGTTGACGAAGCCAATATGCTCAAGATATCCTCGCGTCTTGATCGAATCAAGAAAATTTTTGGCATTCTTGTGGAACAATTCAGCATCTTAGAGACCATGACACCGCTCGATTTTATGGACTTTCGCGACTATTTAGCGCCAGCATCCGGCTTCCAGTCCTACCAGTTCAGGTTGATCGAGAATAAATTGGGCATCAAGAATGAGAATCGCTTCAATTACAAGGCCAATCAGGTCAATCAACCTTATTTGGATGTGTTCAAAGAATCCAAGTGCATAGAAGCCATCAAGAAGTCAGAGAGCGAGCCGTCGCTATTCAAACTGATCGAACGGTGGCTGGAGCGCACCCCAGGTCTCGAAGAGGATGGCTTCAATTTTCTCACTCAGTACACGGACGCAGTGAATCAAATGTTGCAAACCGAGCGAGACATAATCGAGGCGGGCCGGCGAGACATTGAGTTGCGTCGAGCAGACGGCAGCGTATCCCATGAGGAGGCCGACAAGGCCGAGAACCACTTGAAGAGTATGAGAGATGATGTGGAGAAGAAGAAGCTGTTGTATTTGCCGATACTAGACCAGGATGAGTTTGTTAGGCGAAATTTATTCAGATTCAGTCAGCGAGCAATGCATGGCGCGCTCATGATTTCGCTGTATCGTGACGAGCCGAGATTCAATCAACCCTATCAACTTCTGGTCACTCTCATGGACATCGATTCGTTGCTCACCAAGTGGCGCCAAAACCATACTCAGATGGTGCTCCGCATGATTGGCTCGGACACCTTAGGCACAGGCGGCTCCTCGGGATATCAGTATTTACGGGCCACCTTGACGCCCAGATACAACGTCTTTCTCGATCTGTTCAATTTGTCTACATATCTCATACCCAAGGAACGGATACCAGAACTGACGCCGTGTATGAGGAAGCGACTCTCCACCATCGATGAATAGCATTTTGCCCCAGGAAGATATTTTGCATCATAGATACGTGGATGCTGTACGAGGTCGGACTGAGATCTGACTTTCTCATACTTCCATGGGTCCACCGTTCAGGGTCCCAAATAGGCTACCCGTTGTGCCAAAACTGTTAGCGATATTGTTGTGCGCGTTCTTAGCGGTGCTGCTCATGTAGGTTTGCAGTAGATCTTGAGGGTTGATTAAGAAGTTATAATTAGAGCGATTAGTGATTCGCTGCTTGATTTCGCGCGTCAGATCGGGAATGTTGAAGTATTCAGCTTCAATCAACACGCCTTCTTCAGTCACATCCTTTGTCATGAGCAAGCGTCCGTGTCGTAAGAAGTTGAGAATCACTTGAAAATAAAGAGGATCTCTATCGACAAGATAGGCGCCTCTTTCGTCACGATCAAAGTGGACATTTGTGCTGTTAGTTGAGATTTTATGCAACGGCGAGTTTAAGGCAGTGTGCCGCATAAGTGTCGAGCGACTCGTCATGAAGTATGTACCCCCGACATTCAATACAATCCATTTCTTGTCTCTGGCCATCTTGGTTGTGAGAGGGACTCAATTAATTCAACAAACTTGGTTATTAAGACAATATAACTAAGAATATGCGACTGAGATTATCAAGTTGAAATCATCAGAGAACAGAGTTGTGATACAGATAGAGCGACAATGAGACCAGGCCTAGCCTCTTGAACCGATATGGACCTTTTTTGCGGATCATTGTTCAGGATTCGTGAGAGAACAAACAATCAGAGTCAGGTAAGAAAGACTTCTAACACAAGATGCAGGAACAATCCTGTTTCTGCAACGCTATGGATGTCTTAGTGTGCGAGGCGCCATTTTGATTGATAGCGCCACCAAATGTCCGAGCGTGCCTCAGAGCTCCCTCTCAAGTAGAGCCAAGCTGATGTCCGTCGGATTGGAGTCAGGCTAATTCAGTGTCTTCAAAACTTGAAACAGATAGTTCGAGTTCATCGCGTCGAGTCGAGCCTGGTGATAGCGAAATAAATTCTGGCAATCGTACGAGATGCAGGGATTGTAGTGATCGCCCTGTTCACCCGGGCAGTTGTTATTTGCGGCTTCGCCTTCATCTTCCAGATCTGGTGATCGTTCGAGCGAGGAGCAGGCGCGACAAATCTGATGGTGCACAAACAACTTTCGCTGATTCCTAGCCACTTCCTCAGTCAGTCTGATTACGCTTGCTTGGAGATTATCATGACAGTGCTCACAAATATCGTCTTCCATAGGTATCGATTTGGCGCAAACAGGGCAATGGGAGGGGCTGAAGTACTGAGACATAGTCGACTGTTGAAATCTCTTGACACCCATAAGTTGATCTCTCTGTGCAATTAAGTGATGAGATCGATGTATGATGTTTTGATGGGGCATGCTCTTGTACCATAACAAAGTGTCGACCTTCATAGTGCAAAATATACGGTTGAGTGTTGGGCAGATTATCTTTTGAATGTAGTAGTCGGCATTCACCCTATATGAGAGGTTATTGAGCACCTCTATCGGTGTCTTCGCCAAATTTACCAGAGGCGTGCGAGGTTCACCGTAGATGATAACGAATGGAACTCTTTCATTGAGTCTCGGCTCAGATCTTGGGTCGACACTAAGGAAACGTTTAGCGATCTGCCAAGCGGGTACAAACACCGACTCTGATTTATCTAGATCCCGTGGTTTGTACTGCCTGGCAAAGATGAAATCTTGAATGTTACTTAGTTTACCCGACATGATTTTGATGAATTGATGCTGCACGTAACGTTTCACTTCATTTATGTTGCGCGTGGTAAATTGTATCCTCAGCGCCATTTCCAGCATACGAGCAGCTGCGGGACAACAATCTCTTCGGATTGTTTCTATCCCTTTAGCTTCGAACTCAGGCCTAGTTTGTTCCGGAAACTCATATTTAAAACCGCAGTAGCGTTTCTTAGTTTGTAACACACATGGCTGATAAATCTTCTCAAACTTCATCTTGATTGGATGTGGGTTTGATTTAGTTATCGCATCGACCATCTCATAGGATCGCTTGAAGGCAGTATTCCTATCGCAGTTTTGAAATTGTATGAATATTGAATCAGTGTCCCCATAAATTACCTTGGCTCCCCACTCAACTCGACTCTCCACCAATTCTATGGCATTCTCTAACGTTTCGCGTCCTTTACTGACGATGGAGTCTGCGATCTCTACGCAAGGCATTCTTCCGGTGTAGCTAGCGCCTGCATATCCATAAGTCGTGTTGGCCATCATCTTCAATCCATGCTGTCGATGGTCTAAAATACGCTGCAATCTTCTATTAGGCCGATCTGATTTCATATTCTTCTTCATTTGATCTTTTACCATGGCTCTAGTTATGATTAATTCACTTAACATCTTGGGTAGTATTCCATGACGAACATTCTTCTTGACATAAGCCACTCCGCAAGGCGAAACATGCACATTATTGCTCTCTAACAATCTTTTGATTTCCTCTTCGTCAATATGCAACTGACTGCAACCGAAAGTATGCCTCGCTTTAGATTCTAGATCGAGAACTCGTCCGAGACATGTAGAATAACAATAATTATAAGCTATGACGACGGATGGATATAGACTCTGAAAATCTAGAACAGCGACGGGATCGTAGTATATATTCGTCTCAGGTTCCATCACCAGAGGTAGCGCTTCGGGAGCTCTCATCTTGTTGCGTTGCATCACAGTCGGAGATAACGGGACTAGATTCTGTAGTTTGGCTAGTCGTAGCATCATAGATTCAATACCGATCTGAGACCCACGCGTTATAACATCGATAAATTGTGTACCATAGACACGAGCTAGCTCGGATACTTTCGCTATCAAATCAAATCTATCTAGTATTCTCAGTTGACCAGCAACTCTTATGAGGTAGTAGTCGATAACGCGCCAACGATTTCTATGCTGATTGAACCATTTTGTCAGTGTCTGGAACGAGAAACAGGGTATCCTCTCATTTAAAGCATGTTGATGAATTCTCTCGTAACTGCAAGTGTTTAAATTGATTTCGTGTCTGATTATTCTCCATGTGCTAAAAACCATGCGACCTGTGAACATGATCGGTTGCACAAAGTTACTCTCTACAACTTTTGAATTGTGACTTATGCTTGGCTCACTGACTCTACTGAGAGCAGGGCCTAGCTGCATACCTAGTGCACTTGCACGCTCCAAAGCATAGCCCCAAGAAAGTTGTTCCATCTCATATCCCAGTAGTATTTCGGGATCGTGCATTTTAACAGTTTCAATCAAGGTGACGAGCAGCTCTAATTCTGTGTTAACAATACGTATGTCGACGTCTTCCATCATCAATCCAGTCTTGTGCAGGAGCCCTCGAATCTTCTGAGCGAATGACATGTTTAGTTGCACACTAGGACTCTTGGAGTCTTTATCTGATCGTCGATCCTTCGAGTACTCTTTGAATGGATCAGTTATGATCATGCCAACAACTTGACCAGCTCTTAGTGAAGTCTCTGGTACGTCGTTACGCACGCAATAGAATATCGCCTCAATTGGATCGAACATGGGATCAGGTCTGAGGTCTCCACGTGTCGTTGTATGCAGTTCGAGACTCATCAGGCATAAGTATTGATACTCATGATTGACCGTTTCTTTTGAACTGGTCGAGGAAGTTTGAGAGCCTGATCTTGAGTTATTCGATGCAGAGCAAACAACCGACCTACCATCAATCATAGAATTATCACTAAATCTTCTTCTATCTTTGTGTGTTGCCGCTGGTTGGAATGCGACCCTCAAAGTAGGGTTTTGTGTCTCAGCTATCCGGGCGGCCTCAATCAAGAATTGATCATCATCTGAAAATTCATCATCCTCTTCCTGGACGTTGAAATCTGAGGAGGTGGGTTTGGTGTCATCTGTCGATTGTTCGCGTTTAATACTGTTTGATGGTTCGCGCTTGATAACTGCTTCATTCGGAGACGAGTTTGGTTCTAACTTGACTCTAGTTTGATCAGATTCTTTCTTGATATCATTTTTTATAGATGGAATGGCTTCAATAAATTCATCACTTTCAGAAAATTCATCGTCTTCAACAGGTAGATCATGTTCTAGAGCAGATTTCTGTTGAGACTCATTTGATACAACTTCATCGTTAGCTACAGAGCTGGGTTGCTGATCTTCTCTTTCCAGAAGTGGATAGTAAGTGAATGAATCGTCTGAGTCGTTAGTGTTATGATCACCGGAATCAATCTGACTGAGCTTGGGTCTATGAGTGAGCTCTAGGTTGAGATTGGCAGGGTCTACACAGAAATTTTCGCAAAGCTGCTGAATATAATCACTCTCTAGATTGAAGAGAGGAAGTTTTGAGTCTATCAAGCTCGATGACTGCGTTGTTTCTTGATCGTCAAGCCATAGTTCTCGTAGCGCATCGTCATTTCCTTTCGAACCGAATCTCTGTCTGTTTAAAATCCACTCGTAGCGTATATCTCCTTCGAGTTCACAGACACTACTGGCGTCTATCTCAGTGGTGAAGTTTTCTGTATCGCTCATGGTCGTAACGTGATTGCTTCCTCTAGAGGAGACTTGGCTGAATGGGCTTGGAGTTTTGACAACTGGTGCCTTTCCTCTCCGCCAATGAGGCTGATCTACCTCTATAAACTGCATGCCTCTAAGATTATTATCAATAAAAAAAAGTAATACATACGGTAGATGTGCCCAGAATACGGGTATGAATCTATTCAAAATTTTACAATCTTCAAAAAGTTGCGCCAACTGTTTGACCATACGCGGATTATAGAGGTATAGTTTCAGAAATGGTTCTGGTTTGTGATGATAGCCATAGTAATTGTAACATTGTAGTGATTCTACCCTATGCACGGGAGACTTTTGATCGGGGCTAAGGAACATCACAGGAGTTCTTTCTTGATGCAATCTTGCTGCAAGGTTACTATCAGCGCCTAGTTCCATCGCTCCTTGTGGAACAGTTGGCTGATTCTTCTGACCATGTTGATGAATAGCCTGTTGTTCTTTGGGCATGTTACCTTGAGCAGTTCTTCCTTCTGATTGCTGTCTAGTGCGGTTGTCATCCAGGAGCGCACCCATGGCGCGTTCAATATCTTGCACAATTCGTTTGGGTAGCTCGGCGTTATGAGGTTCCCGGTTTTGGATGGCAACGTAAGGGTAGAAGCCATGCACGTGCAGGCAAATTTTGTGGCCCTCTTGATCGACCCCGAAAATTCTGATTACCGGAACCTTACTGATCCGTCGACCACTAATCTCCGACTTTATATCGTCGAAGGGTGCCACCGGTTTGGACATATAGTGGTCGACATGGATCATCCGATATTTGGGCATCGCGATACCTAATAAGAGGGGCCAGGTCGCAACCTGTGTCCGGGCGACCAATTCGCGACTGAGTTGTGTACATTGGGCGTCGCGCGTGTTTCTGAACGATCGCTTGTTGTGTGTACGCGCATGAGATGATTGTGGCTTCAGTCTAGTTTTCCTGCTCGAAACTGCTGAGGGCAGAAAACACTGTCGCTTTTTGTCAGGCTTCGGCGCACCCTCAGTGCGTACTCGAGCGAACGTGCAAATCAAAGTGCAATCTTTATAATCAGCCGTTCAGTGGCCATCATAGGCATCAACTGTCGAGTGTGCATTTGTGTACGAAGAGCGAGGCGCGCTTCGTAAGAGGAGTCGCCGGTGTTTCACAACAGCAGTGGCTGCGCTGGTAGCATCAAAGCAAATTGGGCGGCTTGAAGAAGATGCTGACACAGAGTTCTTCGGAAAATCGAACACCGTCGCACGCTAGATCCGCGCGAGAACAGCCAGGCGTACCAAGAATCCAATCAATTCTATTAACTAACACTTACTTATTGAATAACAAACTAATGATCGATACCAGTAGCAACCTCATGAGGTCATCCGCATAGCTAAACCTTGAAATCATTTCGCGGTTGGGCACCCTCCTACTAATCAAGGGCCCGAGATGGAGGCCGAGGCAATGAGCGACTACACCCCCCACGAGGAGACCGAGCTGGGATTCAAGGCTGGGGACATACTCCTACTCTTAGATTACGGTCACAATATCTCCTGGTACGCTGCTCGGGATACCTGTGGAAGGATTGGCCTAGTACCTTCTAATTACATCAAGGTTGTCCAAACAAGTTGGTATTATGGCCGAATCTCGCGTGTTGCCGCTGAACGAATGCTCTCAGTCAGCTCCTATGAGGGCGCTTTCCTTGTACGTCTCTCAGAATCATCACCCCGAGATTTCAGTCTGAGTGTCAAATGCGGCAACTCGGTACAACACTTCAGAATACTGAAAGACAAAGATGGAATGTACCGCCTCTGGGCTGATGGCCCCGCTTTTTTGAGCATCAACAAGTTGGTTGAACAATATAAATATGAAACAGTTAGCAGAACTCGTCAGATCTTGTTATGCCGGATGGAGGATGCCGACCCACCCAGATCGATTGTCCAAGCCATCTATGATTTCAGCCCAGATCCCAACGCCGAGGAGAGTCGCAACGAACTCCGGTTCAAGAAGGATGATCTTATATGGGTTTTTGATAGTAGCGATGAGCACTGGTGGCTTGGCGAAATGGGCGCACAGTCTGGTTACTTCCCGAAGCTCTATGTGACTCCATTCACAATAGATTCAGTTACTCCCAAAGAAGAAAAAGAATAATGTTGCAACAAACTATAAGAGACTACCAATGCTGGAATGATTTCATTCTCATCGATTCTCTAGCGATCAAAGAAAATCAACAGACGAGTTCAGTCCATATCCGTTCAAACAAATGTGTATGATCATGCCCATATTTGTGGTCAGTGCCAGCAACCTAGTGGTCCTTATCGTCGAGGTTAACAGAGTTTGAAATAACAAGAAGTCGTTGACGTTGATTGCGTGGAACTTTCCAAATAGAAGCAAGAAGATGTCGTAGACCGCAAACGGTCCGCAGATTAGGATACTCAAAAGTGTATGGCGCATTTTCCAGCTGGCAGATCCCAACACACCTTCCCAGGCCCCTGCAAGCATAATCACAAAAATTGACCTGTGTACCCATGAGGTGTATCTTCCAAAGGTATCTGGTCGAAATATGTGAAGAACAGGTAGTTTGGGATAGCCAATCCTAGTGAAGAAGTAGTTGAATATCTCATAGAAAATGTAGCACGCTTGTAGGTAGAAGTGAATTGTATTCGATAATACAACTATCTCATGCTCGTATGGTACAAGCAGTCTGTGAGTTCTCTTGTACAAATCAGGCGTCAGATCAGACATGATTGCATAAGTATGGCGAATACAGTTGTATGATGTGCTCAATCTCGAGTTGCCAGTGTAAAAAGTGGCTACTGATTGCAATGCGAATTTAATAAGGCTCTTTTGGCGGGCGGGGAATGTTGGCAATGTTCGTTACGCTCTAGCTTCATTTTACCAGCTGTTTTCGCCGGACTGTGGATGACAGCGGGCCTATGCTTTCTCAATTTTCTGACACATTCTAGAACATCTCTAGAGCCAATTAAGCCATAATCACAGAGATTGACGAGGTGCAAAGTTAAGTTCATTGTTAATTTCTTGTCGAATATTGTTGGTGCTTCTTTCTCAACAAAATCGAAGCATGCTTGACGTACCATGCTATCGCTCTTGTGCTTATAGTTACTCATGATATGCAAATTCCATAACTTCAATAATTCTTTTTCACCCTCGTTGACATCAGTGAATTCATCAATCATCAGTTGAGTGCGCTCGCGCATCCAGTCTGGGTCCATATCAGCCTCACTATCAATATCACCTTCATTTGGCTTTATTGGTAAGCAAGTGGATGTGTGATAATAGAGGCGACCACTGCAAACGTCAACGTCTATCTCCTCATCATCATTGGTGGGTATCGTTACATTTGGAGGTGTTTCTTGTGCTTTCATATTTCGACGCTTCACGTTGAAGTGTATGACCTGAGTTGTCGGCATGCGCCTCTGAGGGACATCAAGTGTAAATTTAAAGTCCCTCTTGAGGTTGTGTCCAGGATACTTGAAACCGCAATAAGATCCGTCGTAACTGTGGTTGGCACTCATCTCTATGAGAGGCAAATCGCCTTGGGATGATAGATTGAAATTGTACCTGAAATGATGGCATTTGAGGTGTAGCATCAAACTGTTCAGGTGACAAAAGTCCATTTCGCACCATGCACAATTGAATGCGGCTGAGAATGTCTTCTGGCGAATTTTCTTCTCATCATCACAGATCCAATCGTATATACATTTTACAATGATCTGCTCACCGTTTCTCACACTAGTGAGCACACCACTACTCAAAACGACATTGTTACTCAACTGCTTCACTTTTGTGGTTTTACTCTTCCCATTGGCATCGGGAAGCCGTTTTGTTGCAGGCTTTAGTCTCAACGTGTCAGCTATGATAGAAACTTTTTTGGGTCTTCTTCTGACAGGTCTATCTTTATACTTATTTATGTAACTCAGAGTTCGTTGCAGGAATAGAGGGTTGTTCCTCCACCTATTGCTGAGAAATCTGTATATACGCCCACCTTTCTGATAGCAATTTTTGAATGCTTCAAGATGATCGAGAACATATTGATTTACCAAATCATAGGACATGTTATTATGAATAACTACAATATAAGATTCATAAGGAGGATAAGTGCGTAGAACAAAGGCGTGAAGGAGTTTTGCGGTGAGTGAGATCCCAGATGATCGTGGCGGAGTATTTTAATTGAGAGTTGTACCTAAAGACCACGTTACTTTCTAAATCCTGCAAGTTGATTGCAAAGTTGATGCTTTATATTTTCGTCGGGCTTGATAGGGTGTTCACGCAACCAGGAGTGTCGCTGTCGTCCTGCAGGAACACGAGCGATTCTTTCGCGCGCAAGCGAGCGCGCGTAAATTATTGCCCCCCGAATGGCGCGTTTATTTCATCGGTGAGTAATCGACGAACAGTCAGTTAGAGTGACAAGGTGCATAAACAATTGTCATTCATTTGATTTTATACTACAAAACTATATCCCATCATGTATATCAAACAGATTATTATCCAAGGCTTTCGTTCGTATCGCGATCAAATCGCGGTCGAACCTTTCAGCCCTAGACACAATGTTATCGTGGGTCGCAATGGCTCCGGTAAAAGTAATTTCTTTTATGCAATACAATTCGTTCTGAGCGACGACTATTCGCATCTCAGTGCCGAAGAAAGACAACAACTATTACATGAGGGTACCGGGCAAAGAACATTGTCAGCGTTCGTGGAAATAGTATTCGACAACAGTGACAACAGATTACCAGTAGACGAGCCCCTCGTAGCACTCAGGCGCCAATTTGGTGTCAAAAAAGACCAATATTACTGGTGTAAGCGCATAACAACGAGGAATGAAGTCATGAACATCCTTGAGACAGCAGGTTTTTCCAGGAGTAACCCTTACTACATTGTCAAACAAGGAAAGATTAATCAAATGGCAACAGCGCCCGACAACATCCGCCTCAAGATTTTAAAGGAGGTTGCCGGAACGAAGACATTTGACGAAAGCCGTGAGCAATCACAAATATTGCTGAGAGAAGCGCAGACCAAGACAAATCAAATTTTAGACCTACTTAAGTATATATGCGAGAAACTCGCAACGCTCGAAGGTGAGAAAGAAGAGCTGAAAGAGTATCAGCGCTTTGACAAGATGCGGCGAGCCATCGAGTATACTATCTATAACTTCGAGTTGGAAGAAAGTCGCCGGAAGCAGAGGGAACTTGAAGAGAAACGAGAGTATTCTGCATCAACAGCGGAAAAACTCCGTGAGCAGGTCACCAGACTTGCTGAAAAGATAAAAGACGTCAACAAAGAAGTTAGAGATATAAAAACTCGTGTCAGTAGCCAAAGAGAAGAAAAAGACAATCTGCAACAAGAACACGCATCATATCTGAAAGAGAAGACAAAGCTCGAACTACACATCAATGATCTCGTCGACGAAGTTGGAAGCGACTCGGACTCGAAGCGGAGAGCTGAAGCAGAGATGGCTGAACTCAAGATCAAGATAGCTGAGCGACAGGCTGAGCTCAACAAAATAAGACCGGAGTATGAAGAGGAGAAGAGGAAAGAAGAAGATTGCGCCAGGCTTTTACAGCTTAAAGAGCAAAAGCGTTCTGAATTGTATGCTAGGCAGGGTAGAGGATCCCAATTCACATCCAAAGCTGAAAGAGACGCCTGGATACAAAATGAATTAAAGTCCCTCAAGAAAAATATCACAGATAAGAAGCAACAAATCGCTCGTTTGAAAGAGGATCTTCAAAGAGATGCTAGGAGGCGATCCGAGCTGGAAAAGAAGATCGATGAGCTTACCAAAGAACTCGATAATAATCGCTCAAGTATTGATAACCAGAATAAAACATTTTATGACATGAAGAAGAAGAAAGATGCTCTGCAAAATGAAAGAAGCGAACTATGGAGACAGGAGAATACAATACAACAGAGTTTAACGATGCTCAATGAAGATCTAGCCAAGAAAGACCACACTCTTAGGTCAATGGTTGGTAAAACTCTCTTGAATGGTCGAGATAGTGTCAAAAAAGTACTTGAACATTTTAAAGCTCAAGGTGGCAGCCAAGCTAAGATAGTTAATGGGTATTATGGCATGCTGATAGAAAACTTAGATTGCGACAAAGAGTTCTACACTGCTATCGAAATGACAGCAGGTAACAAACTATTCCATCATGTTGTTGAGCGCGATGATATCGGCACCAAGATATTGCAGGAAATGAATCGTATGAGATTGCCCGGTGAGGTTACATTCATGCCCTTGAATCGGCTCCAAGACAGGAGGATCGACTATCCAAGTACAAAAGATGCTGTTCCCATGATTAGCAAAATTAGGTACGAGAAGAGGGTCGAGGTGGTCATGAAATTTATATTTGGTAAAACTCTACTCTGTCGGTCTCTTGAGGTTGCGACAGCGATAGCAAAGGGTAAAAATCTTGACTGTATCACACTCGAGGGAGACCAGGTGTCTCACAAAGGCTCTCTAACCGGAGGTTACTTCGACTCAAGAAGATCTCGCCTAGAGCTGCACAAGACTCACGCAACACTTACCAAAGAGATAATGGAACAAAAGTCAAAGTTAGAGGAACATCTAAAGAAACTGACAGATGTTGAGACACAGATAAATCAGATAGTGAGCGAGATGCAAAAGTCTGAGACAAAGAATAGCAAAAACAAGGACACATTTGACAAGATGAAGGCGGATATTAGGCTTCTCAGAGATGAGCTGTCCACCATTGAGAGATCGAGGCAGCCTAAAGAGAGAGGTCTCATGGGTCATGAGTCTAGCTTAAGATCGATGGAATCGTCCCAAGAGTCTTTCACCAACGAGATACAACAAGATCTCACAACTCAACTAACTCCTGCCGATCAGCAACAAGTTGATATACTCATGGAGGATATCAGAAAGCTGACACAGGAAAATAAGGAGGCATTCAGCAAACGAATGCATTTAGAGGCTCAAAAGAACAAACTCGAAAACTTATTGAACAACAACCTCTGTCGGCGGCGTGATGAGCTCGAAGCAGCGTTGCACGAGATATCAATTGAAGAGCGCCAGCAGAAACTGGAGAGCGAACGCCAAGAACTAAGTGTCACAAACATGCGTATCAACGGCCTCACCGATAAGATAACAAAACTGGATGACAGCATTGAGATGAATATAAAGAAACTTCGTGAGGCCCAAGCAACTTTGGAGAAGGCCAGGAAAGATGAGTCTGAAATTGTGGAGCGGATTAATGATGACGCCAAAGATCTCGAGAAGATCACGAGTAAGAAATCTGTTCTCATTCAGAAAATAGAAGATTGTGTGAAGAAGATTCGCGAGCTGGGAACCCTGCCTAGCGATGCTGAATCTAAGTATAGTAAAATGAATCTCAAACAGCTGTACCGGAAATTGGAACAATGCAATCAAGAACTGCAAAAGTACAGTCATGTTAACAAAAAAGCCCTGGATCAATACCTGGAATTCAGTGAAAAGAAAGAGAAGCTTCTGTCCAGCAAAGAAGAGAATGAGACTGGATACAGAGCTATACTCGATATGATAAGATCCCTGGAGCAGCAGAAACATGAAGCGATCCAGACTACATTCCAGCAAGTCTCACAACACTTCACAGATGTATTCTCTCGGTTAGTGCCAAATGGTCGAGCCAATTTAGTTATGAGGACTGCAGACACATCAGACGATAGCCAATCTTCTAGCCTAAGCTCTGTTCATAAGACTGGACCTTCGGGAATAGAGTCTGTTGTAGGTGTTGGTATCAGAGTATCATTCACAGGCTCTCTCGCTGAGATGAGAGACATGCAACAATTATCGGGCGGGCAGAAGTCAATTGTAGCTCTAGCATTCATCTTCGCCATACAAAAATGTGATCCAGCTCCGTTTTACCTGTTTGATGAAATCGATCAAGCATTAGATCCTCAGCATAGGAAGGCTGTCGCAGAAATGATTCACGAACTAGCAAACAATGCACAATTTATCACAACAACTTTCCGGCCAGAGCTCTTGGAGAATGCGGATAAGTACTATGGTGTCAAATTCAGGGACAGGGTGAGTCACATAGAGGTTGTTTCCAAAGAAGAGGCACAAGACTTCGTTGAGGATGATCAGGCACACACCTAAGTTTTAAATCTCACTCAAGAAAGATATGATTGAAACCTTTCATTCTTCAAACTTGAATCAAAGGGACACAGACAAGACTATAGTTTTAATACACAGCATCAACAAACAGTAACTTTTACCTACCGATAAAGACCATGGTGTTACAGACAACCCCAATCAACCCTTTCTAAAAAGTAAAATATATCAGAGCTCATCACGTTGCTTCGTTCTGAAATTCAAATCCTTCTTATCTGAGTTGATTATCAGATGGTGGTAAAAATTTAGAAGGCTCTCATAGTTAGTTAAGCTAAGCCTCTCATCGTGTCCATGAAAGCATTTCATCTCATCCAATTCGACGGCGATCGCACTGAATCTATAGATGGAATCAGTGAGGTTTTTGTACCATTTTGAGTCTGTGGCAGCTAGAAATATACTTGGGGCAACTACAGTTCCTGGATAAACTTGCAATACACTGTGCTTAATCAGCTGGTATCCATAACAATCATCACAGTATGGTGACACTGGATCTGCTGGTGTAGCTGGGCTGTTTAGTTTGATCTCTACTGTTGGATCATTGATCAACTTCCGGTCAAACTCAATGACATCCTCGATTGTTTGAGATTGATGTAGACGATGATTTATGATAGCAGATGCAGAATCCGGAAGAACATTCTCTTTCGTGCCACCTTCGACCATCGTGACGGCAGTCGTGGTCCTAATGAGCGCATTCAGCGTTGGGTCTTGGCTGAATATGTATCCGATCAGCGGCTTAAAAAGCCAAAAATTGGCATAGACGAATTTCATAGGCCACTGAGAATGAGTGGCGAAGATCTCGAACAATTCTGTTTCAACACCTTGACCGAAGTAGCTGGGAAGAGTGTTACTGTGGAACTTGCTCAAGACAGTACTCAGTTTTGATATAGCTGTACGAGTTGGAGGCATCGATCCGTGTCCCACATCCCCGACAACGGTCAAGTTCAAACTTAAGTATCCCTTCTCAGATACTCCAATGAGGCCTACGTCGTGGGGTACACCTGGAAACCTGGTTTTAGAAATGATTAAACCCTCGTCGATAATATACTCGAGTTTATCCCAAGATTTTGTCCTTTCCTGCAAGAGCTTTGACATGGTTTGAGCACCTTCTAGTCCGAGAACCTCCTCATCGTGCCCAAATGCCATATAGTACGTGCGTTGCGGTCTAAAGTTGTTCCTAAGTAAAAATTCAGTTGCTTCCAGTATACCCATCGTCAGATGCTTGGCATCCATTGTTCCACGGGCGTAGATGTAACCATCCTCTTTGACAACCGCCTCGAAAGGTTCAGATGACCATTTGGATCGCACCGCAGGCACAACATCAAGATGAGATGTTAACATGTAGGGTCTGAGCTTTGGATCTGTACCGTGTACAGTGAATAAGAGACTGTAATTGGCAACTATCTCTCGCGTAATGAAAGGCGAGTTGTGTATCCTGGGGTAGTTTTGCTTTATGTATTCAATCATACGAGTCATTTGCGGACCATCGTATTCGTGCATCTTGTAAGAGATTGTTGGAATGTTTAACGCACCGATGAATCTGTCCAGTATCTTGGGGTCGGACTTGAGACTGATTCTTTTGTGGTTGTGCATACCCAGACATGACTTTGGTGGTGGCAATGGTTTGTACATGAACATGGCTCTGAAAGTGGCCACGGCGAGTAGGGAAACCAACCCAAATAGGATCAGCTTACCGGCGATACCCATATTATTGGTATCTACAGGTGTATTAGGGGTGTGTTAATGTGTTTGAGCAACAAAACCTTTGAATTGGACAACAGTGTTGATGAGACTCGACCTGTGGGCTAAGTTGGGCGCACCAGATCATCGACAGTGCCACCGAGCGCCAAGTTTGCCCATGACAGCGCGCTTCATCATCGCCTCTCTTCGGCGCGGGCAACATTTCGAGAGCTGACAGCAGACAAGTTTGCGAGTAACAATCCTCTTTGTTCGGGTCGAAAAATCAGCGAGCCTCTGGGAATTATCTGAGATAGACTATTGACGGAGCACAATCAAGTATCAAAACTTTTCATCGACTCCCTCGTCTTGATCTATCCCTGCCCTCCTATCAATGCGGACGCGCTCTCACCAACAAGGCAATCATTTATGATTAGACTCATGTTGTGCAACAATGGAGATAGAGATATGCCGCTGTTTGTAGTTAGAATCGTTGTTGTCTGTCTAAATGTCTGTCTTCCTCTTATCTGACGAGTTCATCAACACTCGCTTTTCGGTATCTCTACCCCCTGTGAGAGTTATCGCGCTTATTGTAGGAATCAAGCACCATCATTTTCCTCGCGGCTGACCATGATGAATTTGGTTACATACCAAATTCATATAATAAATAATGTACACAAGAGCTTCAAATACACATGTCGCAGAACGATCCGAGTGAACTGAAAATTGAGACATATCAATCGTTTCGTAGAACTAGCATCAACAGGTGTGAGCTATGACATGCTCACTCTGACTGGCTGGGGTCAGATCCTCTAATGAGAGCATTAAAAGTTCTACGATACGAACAGAAACTGGGAGATTCGATTGTCTTTTTAATTTAGCCGGTTCTTAGATGTCATAGTTTAGAAAAGAATTTACAACCTTCATGATAGGTGTCACACTAAAATTGAGTTCCAACACTCTTCTATATTCTTCATTAACGATCGTTCGCGGAAAATTCATATTTCATTTTTCTAAACCTCTTCAATCAATCCTGCGATTCTGCTAATTCTCACTTGATCAACGACAGAGTAGCCATAGCAGTTAATGACCAGATCACGATGGTGTGGTCGAACTTGCGAACAAACTCGCCAATTATGGTTAAATATGTGTTTAGGATTTTGTCTATGGTGTCGCCCTTTCCGGTGCTAGCTGACTTGGCGCTAGGGGTTAAGCTGATCCCGTTGGCTTTCACTGCACTTTTCAGACCATCTACGGTTGTTGTTGGCAGATATTCTGATTTTAATTTAGACTGTGACCAATAACCTGCAAAAGGTGTTCGAGCCTTGCTTGCATGTTTGTACGTCATGAGAGCAACTCTCAGCTGGGCGAGTTTGGGAATGACTGTGTTGCGAGCCAACAGGTCAGTTACATCCTTGTCCTTGGTGGCAATTCGATAGACCAAAGTGTTTAGCCATTGATTGTTCTGTAAGGTTGATCTAGCAGCATACCACATCTTTAAGTCTACTCTAGGTAGATGGGGAACGATGCGGCTTAATTCTCGCGATGGCAGTCCAGGTTTGTAGCGTAAATCAAACTGCTGCCATGTGGTGTCTTCGACACTGGTTTTCCCTTGTATCTGTAGCTCGGGTCTGTGTTGGCCATAGTGATGCGATACTTTAGAAAGGATTATATAGTTGTTCGACAGCATATAGGGTGCCACAGCCCTGCTGAGGTCCTTGGTTATAGCGATGGGCTTCACCTTGTTCTCTAGACCAGGGGCGAATCTTGTCAATGTCGGGAATGTTGAGAAGAACAAAGGCACAACTACAGCAGTATATACAAGAGTCTTGATAATTGAGGTTTTCTTTGAGCTCTTGAAATAGGTGGTGTGCATGGAGCTGAGCAATCCGAGTACACCAACTATCATCGAAGCCGGAACGAGATGATCAGCAAATAACTTGAACTGCTCTGGTGTGAACAAAACCTGTGCTTTCAAGACATTGTTTTCGAGCTTGACACCGAAGTATCTGACCAGTAAGAATACCACAGTTGCTATGTAAGCAAACACTACAAGTATATCGATAAGGGACCTTACACCAGACTGCTTCGCCCGTTTGTCATCGTAGAAGTAAGCGTCTTTGAGGAATGCCAACAAGCACAAGCCAACTAGAATACTCGTCCATCCGAAGTTGAAGAATAAAGGTGAAGGTATGGTGACGAATAGCTGGCGAGAAGGGAGTATTGGTTTCGATTAGTAAGATGACAAGGAACAATCAGGGTAAGGTTTGAGACATAGCAGATTTGTGACTTACCAAAGTGTAGAAGCCGAGAAGTCTTGAATATTTGAGGTCAAAGAACATTAAGAATGGGGCGCAGAGGATGACCGAGTGTTCATAAGCTTGGTATAATTTTGCGTATTCTATAGGAGCGTTGAATATATGCCATGAGAAAATGGATGGGAATGGGACACCATGAGCAACCATCGGGATGGCGGTCATCTGATACCAAGCAACGTCGTTGTCAAGATACACATTCAAGGCGTTTGTGATGAAATATCTGAAAGCAAGCCACTTGACCAAAAAGAACGCCAGATGATCATGGTCTGATTGACTCATCCTTGAGGTAGGTAGCAGTGGTGCCAAGAGAATGGTAATGAAACCAATCTCGAGAAGCATCAGATCACTATGGAAACTCATGAACCCCTGGCCAACGAGGCTGATGGAGTAGTAGACATACCAGAGTAAGCCAAATGTGAAGGCATTAGCTAGCCGCCTAGTGACCAGGGCAAGCAGTGCCAGAAGTACACTGAATAAACATAATAGTTCGACAAACTCAGCGTATCCAATACCAAGCTTCGGCGCGAGTGTGATGATGCTCTGGAGCTCGAACGGTTTCTTATTGGCGCCGGACCTGGACACGAAGTCCCGTAGTGGCACGATGCCATTGTCTCCGAATAGAGATTGGACTTGTAAATAGAGACTAGTGAATGCTATGATGTAGATGGCTAAAACTCCCTTGAGGAAGTAATTCTTGATGCGAGCGATGCTCGCTAGATGAAAGGCCATCTCGAATGAATGTTGGTGATGGAAATGTTGACAGTGATGTCAGAGAATATGAGGTGATGGTGGATATGTGGTGTTGCCGGGCTGATGTGTTTGCTCAGTTCGCGTTGGATAGTGAATGATGGCGCACGTCGGGGTTCCAATGGGCTATTGACAAGATGGTGGATAAATAGTAGATCAGAGTGACGACAGGATAAGTCGAGAGACAAACCATAGAGAAGAGAGCCTCCAAAGATAATGGTCCTGGATGCGAAAGAGTGGCGATGGCATGGACACGATGGAGCGGTGGCGATGTTGGAGAGATGCTCAAGGAAGCGACACGTCTACCTTCGCTGTCGCCAGAGAGGAGCCAGCGCGTTCGCTGCCCTCGGCCGCTGGCAGTGGGCCTGAGGTTGCGATCGGGCCGGTCGTGGTGGCGGCCACCACGACGTAGGCCGGCGGTCTGTGCGCAACGTCGAAAGCGGCGGCCGAGCCGCAAGCATCTCGCGCGTTTCGTGTAAGGGACAGCGCAGCAGGCCGCGCGCCGAAACTCCACGCGGAACGGACGAGCAAGGGGCACGACGAAGGCGTTGAGTGCGGCCGACCACGCGCTAAAGTGGTATGTGCTCAAAAACTGCCAACTGCCGCAAGTGGCGTGTCCCGCTTGTCGGACTTAAGCACTCAATCTCTGTGCCCGATCCGCTTTAGCGCGCTCCTCTTGCGCGGTCCCGATCCCGCCTTCTCTAAGATTGAACCGATGTTCGGACGGCGCACGCGAATTTCTCCTGAACTGATTGCGGGCCGCAACACGTTGGAATTTCTCGAACGTTCCTGCAGACGACGTACCTGCGAGCGTCCGGTGGCGGCTCGATCGGACTGGCGCTTCGTGATCACCTCAGGCGCACATCATTTGCAATCACCTCGGGCGCACATCATTTGCAATCACCTCGGGCGCACCTTAACCACTTGAATGGCCTCCCGACCTGCGCCCTCTGGCCTTCTAGAAACAGGCCGCACGAGCGCGCGCCGCGCCTCGCACATAGACGTGCACACACATACACTCGGCAACACCTTATAGGAGCGGAAATGCGCCACCAGTCTGGCGCCAAATAGGGCGGCGAGTGGCACAATGTGGGAAGGGTTCGCCGAGTGGCTATGGTGATGATGATGATGATGATGATGATGGGCGCTAGTGTGAGCAGCGGTGCGATCAGCAGGGATAATTATGAAGAAAGCGAGCGTGCGAGCTAGAGAGAGAAAGAGAGAGAGAGAGAGAGGGAGAGAGCACTGCGTCGACGCGCGGGCTCGAGCGGGGGGCCGACAAGCGCCTGATAACCGGCCTAGGGGAGCACTCGATGTCGCTGGCGCCGGGGGAGTATCGATGAGGGCGAAACGCGCCGGCGATATACAAAGAGAGCGAGCGCGTCGGCCGACTACTGCCCGCTCTTGGCTGGCGCAGGAAGAGGAGCGGCGCCGAGGGCGACATTATGTAAATGCTGTGAGCGCAAACATCGGAGGTGTGCCTGTTGGTGTTCGGTGGCCGCGAGCTGCTTGTCGAGCGGCTGAAACTTGTCTAATTCGGTGACAGTTGCGCATGGGCGAGAGCGCACACGGAGCGCTCGCGCGAGCGCCGAGGCGCGCCCATTGCGTCCGTGACGTGCCAAGTGGAGCAGATCCAAAGCGATGGCGTTGCACAGGCAATGCTGTCGAGTGATTGTGCGCCTCGCGAGGGCCGAGCCGCGACGAGCTTGCGGCCTGCGCGAATGACCAGCGCACTCTCGATTACGTGATCGAGCCGATTCTCGCCCGAGCCACAGGTGTTCATGAGCTCGGCACACGGAATGCGCGGCCGGCGCACATAGGCCGCATCCCGGCCGCGATGCTCGACTTGGTCTCGGCGCTCGACAGTGGCGCCAGCGGTGGCTGCACTTCCGCGCCCGCGCAGGCGCGTCCCGAGTCGGGCGCCGCGCTTGACACTTGGGCGCCTGGGTGCGCCCCGAGCGCAACAGTCGAGGCGGCCGGCGCCGGTCTGCAAATAGATGGGCGCGAGATGCTCGAGACGGATCGCATTGTCCTCTTATCAGCAATGGCGCTCGCTCGGCGTCTTATCGCCACACTGGCGCCATTGTCCGTCGGCCGCGAGATAAGCGCGCCAACGAGGCGCCCCGGCCGCCGCCGCGCCACCATGCGCGCGATCTTGATAGATGCGAATAGATTTTTCGGACCCACACCAGGCGGCGAGTGGGCGCCGTGGGGGACGGGCGCGGGGGAGTAAGTGGACTTTGTGGAGTCAGTGGAGTCAGTGGAGTCAGAGGGAGTCGGCGGAGTCAGTGGAGTGAGCCAGCCGAATGAGTGGGTGAGTCGCGCCGGGTGTGTGTACGCATCCATATCGCGATCTCGCGCGCCCACTCTTATCAGTCGAGCGGCGCGCTCAGAGCGCCGCCGCTCTCGTGCAGCGGCCAATCCGAGACGCCGGGCGCTGATACGATTGGCAGCGGCCGGGCCGCGGGCGCCTTATCGATCCGGCGCCCGATGATATTCACCGCCACTCGCCAGGCCCATCGGTGGCGCTGACACACGCGCGCCCGCACGGACACATAGACACACAGGCAAACACACACACACACGCCCGCGCACGCACGCACACGCATACAGACGCGCATAGGCAGAGACTCACCCACGTAGTGGTTATCTAAAATTAAGATAATGTGCCGATCAATTGTTTGATTAGCCACTCCGATTGATGATTGACGCCCGCTCTCGCTGGCGAGTCGCGGCGACGAGAACTCAGCGAGCGCGCCAACGAGAGAGCGAGAGACAGAGACAGAGAGTGCGAGGGAGCGAGAGAGCGAGAGAGCCTTAGCGCGAGTGGCGCTAAGGAGCCTGCGGAAGGCACGCGGCCGCGCGTGCGATACTGCCGCCAATATCTTGACACCCGAACTGGAGCTGTATATTTGTATTTGTGTGTCTGCCGCGCGCCAGAGCACTAACAACTCTCGCGCTCGCAGTGTCGAGTCACACACGTGCACCCTACAGCCAGCAGATGGACAGCTCCTATCGCGACCTCCAGCTCGTCGATGTGGGCGATATTGCGTCACTAGCGCGCCCGTCGGCGCACCTGCACCAGGCCCTCGTCCAGGAGGTCCCGCGTCTGCAAGTAGCGACTCAACAGGCGGCGCCCGTGGGCTCTGCCCAGCCCCAGCAGGCGCCACGCCATTCACCTGAGCACCAGGCGCACCAGCAGCAGCAGCAGCAGCAGCAGCAGCAGCAGCAGCAGCCACAACATGTCCCACAAGGCCTTACTCATGAGCAGCAGCAACAGCCGCCGCCGCCGCCGCAACATCTCCCCCAAGGCCACGCCCATGAGCAGCACCAGCAGCCGCCGCCGCCGCCGCCGCCGCCGCAACATCTGCCACAAGGCCACGACATTTGAAAGTCTAGCACCAGGCAGCAGCAAGTCAAAAAAAATCGAGGAGCAGTCTGCGCCTCCAGTGGCCTCTGTGTGACCAGTTAGAGAGCCGCGCGCCGGCGCCCGGCACCTATTCCTCACCAGTCCCAGCAGTCTCAGCATCCGGCGAGACGAGACACGAGCGGCCACACGGAACTCGTGGCTGAGCAGACGCAACACCAGCAGCACGTCCACGCGCATGCCGATCATGGTGGTGTCGTGGCGCACCACCAGATGTCGGAGGTGAACGCGCCCGTGTCCGTGGCGCAACCGGTGGTGCAGCACCACCATCAACTGGTCACCGCACAGCCGCAACACCAACAGGTGGCCCTGGTCATCGGCGACGCCCATGATCAGCTGCAGGCTGGAGAGGCCGCCATGCCGCAGCAGGCCCACCACCATCTGCTCACGGCCGCCGACCTGATAGTCGCCTGCAGTGACGCCTCCTCGCCCCCGGCGATCAACTCCGTGCTCGTGACCGCGCACTCGGCCACCATTCCGGCGCCTCTAGGCCCTCAGCATATGCACACAAGCACCAACAACAACAAAACCACACCACAAAACAACCAAACCACCTCCATCACCAATCACAACACAACCACCACCAGCACACACCAGAATCATCAAAACACCACACTAACCACACTCACTACAACAACAGCACCAGCATCACTCAGCCAGCAACAACCAACAACAGCAGCAGCAGCAGCAGCATCATCATCAGCAACAGCAGCACGACCAACAACACCACCAGCACCACCATCACCAGCAACAGTCGCATGGGCAGCAGCAGCAGCAGCAGCAGCACGTCGCCCAGGCGACGCACCCGCTGCAGCCGCAACAACAACAACAGCCGCAACACGACCAGCATCATCACAACCACCACAACCACCACCATCCCCACCACCATCACCACCACCATCACCACCAACACCACCCATCGCAGCAACCGCAGCAGCAGCAGCAGCAGCAGCAGCAGCAGCAGCAGCAGCAACAACAACAACAACAACAGCACCAACAACACCAGCAGCACCAGCACCAGCAGCACCAGCAGCAACAACCACAACCGCAACCGCAACAACAGCAACAGGCGACTTTGGGCGACATGGTGGAGAACAACGCCAACTCCGGCTCGGCCGATGGCAACCAGGTGCTGAGCGAGAACGCCAACCGACTGTGTGTCAACTGTCGGGCCGTGAACACGCCCCTCTGGAGGCGCAACATGGACGGAGATTATGTGTGCAATGCCTGCGGGCTCTATATCAAGTCCAACGGCACCAATAGGCCGCACACGCGACCTCAGAAGCGCATGTCCACCACTCGGAGACAGGACTTGAGCTGCAGCAATTGCCAGACGCAGACGACGACTCTGTGGCGCCGCAACAATGGGGGCAATCCGGTGTGCAACGCCTGCGGCCTCTACTTCAAGCTCCACAATGTGCCCCGCCCGATGGCCATGAAGAAGGAGGGCATCCAGACGCGGAAGCGAAAACCGAAGCAGAGCAGTCCCGGCACTGGCAATGCGGGCAGTGGTGGCGGCGGCGGCGGCGGGGGCGGCGGCGAAGCTGTGGGCGCGTCCAGTGTGGCCTCTCAGGTGCGAGAGTTGGCGCAGGTGTCGAACATGGCCACTAGTTCGCGACACACTCAGCCCTCTGCGGCCTCCACCACGATTATGTCTGATGGGATATCAGTTGGTTATCCGGAATGATAGCACTCGACTCGGGTCGTTGTAGTAGAGAAGTATCGAGTCGAGACTGACAATAAATATCTGGCATTACACATAATGAGCGAGCGAGTGAGCGAGCGAGCGAGCGAGCGAGAAGGAGCGGGCGTAGTGGTTCGTGGCTGGAATGAGTTAATGAGTGGCGGTGACGACGACGACGACGACGACGACGACGACAACCACAACAACCACGACAACCACGACAAACACGACAAACAAGACAAACAAGACAACGACGACTACAGCGTGCATTCAATGGCGAGCCAGCGCCGAGCTAGCTCAACTCGAAACAACACCATTCAACTCGAGAGTGAGGGGAGTGCGAACGATGGTGTGAGCCAACCATCAACCTTGCGTCTTGTTCTGTACCTGTAAATTTCTTAATTAGAGAGTCGCATCTCGTGAGTTAGCGAGCGGGCCCCAGCGAGCTGGAGGTGTGACTGGCTTGTTGATGTGGAGCCGACAGCTCGAGGCGGGACGCCGACGAGCGAGTCGAGGAGAGAGTCATGGGTGTTTAAGAGGACAAATCGTCGAGATGCTTATCGGAGCGCGCGCACGAGCAATCCGCGCGCTGTGCCCGGCCGGGAGCGCACGAGCGGTGAGCACGAAGAGTGAGCGCGGCATTTGTGTTGGAGCTCATGGGCGCCTATGCTGGCGGCCGACAAGGTTTGTGTGTATGTTCTTGCGTGATCGAGGAACTTGTCAGCCGGCTTGTTCGAACTTGACGCAGCTCTATAATGTGAGTGCGCGAGTGTGTGTAAGTGTGTGTGTGAGTGTGTGTGTGAGTGTTGTGTGTGAGTTGTGTGTGTGAGTGTGTGTCTAGCCGCGGCCTTGGATCGTCTCGAGCGGGCTGGCGAGCGAGTGGCCAATGACAGCCAAATGACACGAGAGAACATGAGAGTGGCGCGCGCGAACTCGGCGATCATGTAGTCGACGGGTGGCGTGGGTGCGGGTCTAGCTAGCCAACAGCGACGTCCACTCATCGGCCTCGACTCTCTCGGCGCCCGAGTTCGGCCCGGCACGGCCCAAGAGCGCTGCAAAAGTCCAATCAGCACCCACGTGCCGCGCGTTACTTGTGTGATCATTTCTCAGCAGCGCTCGCCCTCGGTGACTCATAGTGACTGGCGCTAGATAAAGCGAATGCGTCGGCGGCCACGTCGGGATTGGCGGCCACGTCGGGATTGGCGGCCGGTCGGGATTGGCGCCGAGGCGAAGTCCATTATTTGATCGTCACGGCCAACTGTTGCCGGGCGGCGAGTTTAGTTAATTTACGACCCCCCGAACTAAACCTTTTCCACATTCCTGGCCGAGCTCGACTCGATCATATCTCGCGCCAGTAATTCTCGTGCGCGCCGCTCGGCCACGAGAATCTTGTGCTCTCTGCTGACAAATTCATTCCACAAAGTCAGCCATCGCTTCGGCCGACCAACTGCACTCGAGTGCAGTCCCGAGCGCCGGCTGGCTGGCTGAGTGCCAATTACACGCATTATATCGAGTGTTTGGCGGCAAAATTAATCAAATGTCGCCGCTTGACGAGCGGCCGGCGCTTTGGTGGCTTCATGTGCAGTTGGTGTGCCTTTATCTTTGATCTGGCGAACGGAATCGGGAAATGAGCGAAAGTCCCGGCGCTGTTGCTGCTGCTGCTGCTGCGGGCGACTTGATTCGTGAATTGAGTTATTCACCGCACGCAGCTGAGGCCGGGACGAGAGAGCTGAATAACTCACTCACCTGTGCGCGCTTACCTGTGTCCTGGCGCGTGGTCTCGGCCCTGGTCAGCTTGAGCATTCATGAGCAGCGGCGCCGACCGCGAGCGCCGGATGACGAGCACGACGAGCGGGACGACGACGACGACGACGACGACGATCATCTCTGGCGGCCACTCGCCACTCTCGAGCGGGCGCTCTCGAATGTCTGGAAGATCGTTGGCGCCGGCGCCCGCGCAAAGATTCTCTCGCCACCATGAACTCAAGGCGGAGCCGCACGTGGCGCCAACGAGATATTTCAAATCACTCGAACTCGACCGCCACTCAGCTCGGCCCCGAATCGACTTTCGGACTCGCTGCGACTCGGTTCGGCGGCGACCTCGAGCGCTCTCGGCCCAAGTTGGGGGGGGGGGGGGGGGGACCAGAGGGGGCCCCGAGAACTGGTGTGCGTATGCGTGCGTCTGTTGCGGCGGGCGACAGTTGTCGCCGTAGCGGCCGTTTATTTGTTCTGCTCGGCCTTTGGTTGGTCAAGCTGACTCACGAACACACACACAACAACCTGCGCGCCGGCCGCATCAATTAGACGAGGCGCACACGCACACGCACACGCACACGCACAGCCCACTGCGGACGCGCTCGCACTCGCTCGCGCCACCGAAGCCGTCGTGAGGCGCCGTCGAAGTCTGCTTATCAAGCTGGCAGATCTCTTCATCATCGGCGACGCCGTCGGCCGCCAGCGGTGGCTGATCGAAATCCATTAGGAGGCGCGCGCTCGCTGGCACCGACTCGCGCTGGAGTCGTCCAGCCCCGTCGGCCGCCACTCCATTACCTGGCGGACGTCGAGCTGTCGCCGGCGCGCCAATGGGCTCATCCTGGAATCATTTCCAGCGCTGGCGTCGCGACCGCCGCGACCGCCAGCACAGCCGCCGATCTGGTGCAATTGAGTTAGCGCTCGTCGTCGTTAATTAGGTGGCAGAGGTCTGATTCAGAGAAGTGGCCCAGCTGATCGTCGGGCCACTCGGCTCGATCGTGGCGCCGGCGATCGTGGCACTCGAGCGCCGGCCGACAACTAATTGGCTGCTCTCCGGTCAGCAGTCTCTGAGCTCCGACCAAGACCACGTCCGCAACGACGGAGACGACGATGACGCGCACTATGACGACCGCGATGACGATCAACTCCGTCAATGTCGCGCACGTCGAACTCGGACGAGCGCGTGTCCAAATTCAGCGTCATCTTCTCGAGGTGTTTACGTCAGCGTTCCTGTTGCGGCCGCCCCGGCAGAGCGATCGCGATTGGCACGCGACGAGCGCGCGAGACAGTTTGAGTGGTGTCAAAGAGTTGGTCGTTTAGCGCCTCCGACTGGCTGACACGAACAGGTTTGTTGAGTGGTCGAGTGGGGAGCCAGAGCGCGCGCTGCAGCCGAGACTCCGCTTCAGCTGCGCCGAAATAG
>SNVD02009362.1:0-37450 GCA_013180625.2 Boswellia sacra | reverse complement strand
TTTATAGCTAAAGTTGCATGCATAAATATATAACCAGAACATAAAAGAATCAGAACTAAAAAAAAAATTACACAACCCAGGTTTTAATCTTGGGTTATTAGAAAACCCGACCCTGGCCCTGGGAAAAAAATTTCAGGGAATTTCCCAGGACCAGAGCCTGCAATTGAAGGCTGGGGTCGGGGCCATGGAATCCCTGCCCCAGCCCTGACCCTAGGTTTTGCCTTCCCTATTCCTAACCCACTGCAGTTACACTTTGGTAACTGCTTGAATTGTTTTGACCTTTTATGCAAAAGAGTCAACAAATTAAAACACCTAGGTCTAATATGCCATTTGATACCACAAAAATAACATGTTGGAATGAATTTCCTTGCCTTTTCATAATGGATTTAAAAGAGCTTAAAGGAGAAACAAACACTTCATTGCTTTTTGAACTAAGACTTGACCTTTTAGAGCTAGGTTCAGAATTTTTACCTGATGTAGAAGCTTTCACAAACACTATTATTGATGAGAATGCAACATTACCTTCTGAATACCCCAAGCCATGTTTGTTGGAATTGTATTTTCCAAGACTCAAGACCTAATCAAGTTTTGTTGATCCAATTTTGGGTTGATCAACACATCTCTTACTCTCAATCAGTTTTGTTGTAATTTTCTCAATATGCGTTGTTTTGTCTGTCAAAGCAAGCTCCAGTTCTGTGATGCAGTTTCAGCATAAGATTTTTCACATTTCAGCAATTCAATCTCTTTCTTCAAAGTTTTGATTTCTTCTTTCTGACTCAGTCATTCACCATAAAGTGCATTGTAAGTTTCTTGCAGCTCTTCATAGTATTCTGGATCACTTTCTGTATCTGAATCTTCATCATCAGTTCTGCACTGTTCTGTTATGCTAGACATAACAACTTTCCTTTATCAGCTTAAAATGCTGTAAATACAACAAAGTTACTCATGCACTCTTGATCTTCTGTATCACTTTTTGAATCATTACTCCAAGTAGCTGTCAAGCCTTTGTTCTTCTTTTTGAGATTAGCACGTTCATATTGAATATGCCCATAACCAAAGCACTCATAGCATTGAATTTGTCCTTTCTTATCAGATTGCTTTGATTTCTTCTTGTCATTCTCCTTACTGAATTTTATGATCTTGTCTTCATTTAAGTTTGATGGCTTTCCTTGATTCTTTTTCATGAACTTGACATAATTTTTTGTTAGAAAAGTAATCTGTTTTGAATTATATTTAACTGCTAAAACCAATATTTCACTATTATTATGGATTTAATTAGTGACTAAAAAGAAGGTTTCTCGCTATTTTCATAGAATGAAATAACAATATAAACATAGAACAATAAATTTCCGTGACCGAATGAAATAAACAGAGGGCATCCTAATTCTTATAGGCAAAAGAGTCTTTACTAATTGGGCTTTAATGGGTCGTGTTTTGTCTCAAGGGATCTTTCACAATGGGTTGGGGCTGCTAACTGCAAAGCATATGATTTCGTGAATATTTTCGCTTTTTGCATAAAGGCCCAGCCCAGCCCAGCAACCCTTGCTTCCACCATGCATCATTTGTGCGTATTGTAACTTTTTAGCGATAAAATTTAAAAATAAGAAGAATAAAAAGTTTGACAAAATTGCAAGAATTTTCTTTGAAATTATATCTAATTTAATAATTTTTGTTATGGCCATAACAATATTGAGCCTCAATTATTTCTAATACAGTAAGCCCATTACTGAAGCCCATTATCTGGGCCCATTGTCTAGGTCTCACAATGACTCTAATACAGTAAGCCCATTATCTGGGCCTATTGTCTGGGTTCCACAATGACCCATCCTGACTCAATTATTTCTAATACAGTAAGCCCATTACTGAAGCCCATTATTTGGGCCCATTGTCTGGGTCCCATAATGGCCCATCCTGACTCCTATATAAACCCTCCGAATTATTACTCAAGGTATGCACACTTTTCTGAACTTATTCTCTCTCTAAATTTCTTCACTTTTGAGAGCTTCTCTCTCTAGGAAATTCTCCCAGAAAATTCCGGAGTGCCAGAAACTGACTTGAGCGTCGGAGGGTTCTCGCCGGCACCACCGCCGGCACCCCTGACTATTTTTCTTTACTCGCAGGACTGGACTTGACGTACGACTCGAGCTCCGACCCGCTTCCTGGCCGTCCGGAAATCGTGCATCAACAGTTGGCGCCGTCTGTGGGAACGACAATTTAAGCCTCTTTAGTTGTTGCTCCCATCCAAACGTACTCAAACACACCATGAGTCACGAATCCCAACACTCAACCTCCCTAGAGGTTGACGAAGAAATCAAGGTCGAAGCGCCTCCCCGACGCCGAGAGAGCTTTAATGATATCCTCTGGGGTGGGGCCTAACCTCAGGCAACCCCGGCTTCCACTTAGAAGACCGAGGAAGGGCAAGACAAATCGATTAACAACCATGGAACATACCATGCGAAATTTCAGTGAACAGATGAATCGTATGGTGACTGTGTTCAACCAAGCATTTGGACAAAGTGCTCAGCAGGCTGCAAACACTGCTGGGAATAACCCAATGAGTGCCATGGTAGTACCTAATGTCCAGACGGATGTTGGTGGGCGTCCTGATTTAGTCGCTCAGACTACTGGATTGCCTCACCATCAGGTCATTCAACCGAATCTTCCCCATCCTATTGTTCAAGGAGGGGATGGTCGTCCACAGATTCCCTCCCCCTCGCATATCATATCTGAACAACAGTTAGCAGCAATAGACCTTTGACACTCTCTGAACAAGAAGCGCCATACAAGCGTTGAGCAGATACCAAGGGGAAGTAATGTTGATCAGCCCGCCTATTCTTATCATGGTCCTTACGCTCCAGGGCGTAATTATTAGTCAAAAAGAAATCGCCTCAGCTCACCACCTAGATTCAAGAATCATCGCCCAGATGTCGTCCCAATGGATGTCTCAGAGGAGGAAACGTCTGATAATCATTATGCGGAGTTCAAGCGAGAAATGGATGAAAAAATCCATAAACTGGAGAGATTGATTAAGCGTTCAGGAGGGAAAGAAGATGGCCGTCCATAATAGGAATCACCCTTTGCAGAAGATATTCTAAGGGAAAGATACCCATACGGATTCCGGATGCCGCAACTTGAGCTTTACCAAGGGACAACGAACCCCCGTTTAGACTCCTTTATTTCTCATATGGAGATACAAGGGGTCTCAGGGGGAATCATGTGCAGAACTTTTTCTCTTACCCTTGGAGGATCAGCCAAGCAATGGTATAGAAGGCTACCAGCTGCATCCATCTCCAGCTTTGATGAGCTTGCCCATAGTTTTCTCACGCATTTTAGCAATATGAAAACAAGAAGTCGACCAGCGCAGAGCCTTCTTTCAATCAAGCAGGGTCGTAATGAATCCCTCCGTGCGTTTGTGGACAGATATCAGCGGGAGGTTGCCCGAGTGGATCTATTTAACAATGGTTATGCTATGCAAGGTTTGGTTCAAGGAATCAGAGGGGAGCTCCCTCTAGCATGGGAATTCTCTATTAACCTCCCACGCACGTACCAAGAAGCATTAGCAAGGATCTCTAGCCATACTGATGTAGAGGAAATTTTTCAAGCGAATTACCCTGGGCAGACTCCGGTGATACCTAATTCCTCACGTGCAGATAGACGACCATATGATAATCATAGAAGAGAATCTCATGATAGAAATCGAAGGTCGATTCCGGATCGATGCTCTGATCGCTTCTTATTACAAGGGTCATCCACCCAACCCCGCCAAAAGCATCATGATCGACCTCAGGAGGAACACCGCACTTTCACATTACTTAATATGCCACAGCAGGATATCTTGAAGGAAATCAAAGATAAAGGTCTACTGAAAGAACCTACCCCCTTACGGTCGAATCCAAAGGCATGAGATAAGAGAAAGTTTTGCCATTTCCACCGGGCTCATGGTCATAACACTGCAGATTGCTTTGAATTGAGGAGACAAATTGAGGGTCTCATCAAGGATGGTCAACTACAAGAATACATTTATCAGCCCCCTGAACCATCCAACAAGAATGACAAAGGGAAGGAACCATTAGAAGAAGTAGCCATAATTTTTGGGGGAGTGGTGGCTGGTTCGAGTTCCCAAGCCCAGAGGCACCTAGCCAGGCAAGCAAGATATGACCTCCCTCGCTACGAAGTCAACTTGACAGCCTCCTCCACCAACATTGGGAATCACGGTGTTATCTCTTTTTCACCTCAAGATACGCAGGGTATCCATCATCCTCATTGTGATGCCTTGGTCCTCACAGTAATAGTGGCCAATAAAAGGCTACGGAGAGTCTTGATTGACAACGGGAGCTCAGCTGACATTATGTCATTGGATGCATTTGATCGATTGGGTCTTAACTGAAAAGATATGAGACGCATCCAAACTTCCCTGATCGGTTTCGCTGGAGGAAAAGTTATTCCCGAAGGAGTAATTTCGTTACCAGTGACCTTGGGAGAAGGTTCCTTACAGACAACCAAGGTGGTGAACTTTCTCATAGTAGATCATCCCAGAGTTTATAACGCTATTCTTGGACGGCCATTACTTTACGACTTCAAGGCCGTGATGGGTGTCTATCATCATGTCCTGAAATTTCCAACACCCGCCGGGATAGGAGAAGTTAGAGGTGAACAACGAACTTCTCGAGAGTGCTACAACATGGCTTTTAAAGGGAAGGCACATAAGCTATTGATAATTCGAAGAGAACCTTCCGTGGGCATAAGCTAAGTGGGCAAGTACTACGAAGTACCCGAGATCCCACTGATGGAGCATTGGGACCCAACTGGGAGGGTCCATATCAAGTCAAGGCAGTCATCCGACCAGGCACCTACAGACTGGTCACCATGGATGGGAGATCGCTCCGTCATCCATGGAATATTGAGCACTTGAAGAAGTACTACCAAAAATCTCTCTGTACGTGCAATAACTCCTTCCGGGAGCTTATGCATGTGTAACAACTCCCATAGGGAGACCAATAAAGAGATTATCAATAAAGTGTTCAGTTCATTCAGAATTTTGTGATTGCACGTCCTTAAAGCATATGTACGATCAAATTGCAATAAGGTGGAAAGAGTAAAAGAATACAACACCAGAAAAAGAAAATTCTTTGAGTTCTTATTACTTCAAAATTGGTTAAGAAGTGCCATACATATAGTCCAAGTAAGGACAAATCCTCACCTATAACATTGAACTGAAAGCAAAGACAATAAAAGGTAGAATCAATTCCAACTAACTCTAAGAAGTAGCCTCATCATCTCCTTCTTCATCTGAAGACGATGAGGTAGAGTCGCCTTGCTTGGCCTCCCAGGCTGCTGTGTCCAATGTCGACTCATAATCCTCATCTTTAAGGATGAGGCGATGGAATTGCTCAGGATCAGAGTTCGCTGTCGGGATAGACTCTGCCACCAAGTTTAACTCTTCAGCTATGGGTGACTGATCAATCTCTAGGTAGCGGTCATGGAACCATCTACGCACCCCATTGACTCCATCAATGTAGGAACGTTCCATAGCTTGCTGGTAGATACGACCCCTACGGAAGCGAGCTACTGCTTTGTCAATCCTACTTTGCTCAGTAACCGCCCTCTCCCGAAGCTCTTGGCCAAGATCATTGGCCCTCTTATGTTGGATAGCTACCTCCTTCTTGGCTTCGGACAAGTTTGCTTTCATTCTGCCCATCTGTTCCTTCATCTCTGCCATCTTTCTTTCCGTTTCAGTTAAGTTGTCAAGGCAGACTAGATGTTTTGCCTTCCAGTCGTCAACCTCAGAAGTGAGATGGTTAACTTCCTTGAGGAGGTTGGTGTTGGTAGACTCTCCTTGAGCTAAGGGTCCTGTCGCCTATAGAAAGAAAGGCAAAAAAAGGAAAAGAGATAAGGCATGACTTTCAAGACTATAAAAAAAAAAAAGAGAAAGGGTCTTAGTAAAACCCAACCTGAAGTATGATGCCCATCCCGACAGCGATCACATCGAAGTATGTGAGTTTTACATTCTCTGGAAAGACATTGGTAGGCATGAGACGTGCAGCACTTTGAGACAATTCTCGAAGGTAGTCTCCACATGTTGAGCCACTCTGAAAGCCCGTACTGTCAAAGGTAAAACGCTTGGGTAGTTGAGAGGCTGAGGGTAACTTGTTCCCAGTAGGCTTCGAGGCTGCCACTCATCCGCAGGCTGAACGGAGGTTAACCTATCAGGAACCGGCTTCCATACGGGAATCTCCTTGTGACCACTGGCTCTCCTCTTCGAAGGTCCAAGAGTTGGAGGACTTCCGCTCCGTTTCTTCTGGGAAGAACCAGGTCTGTCATGAGTGAAGGGTTTAAGCGGTATCTTGGCTACAAGTTGAGTAAATTGCTTCTTGGTAGGATGTAAAGGAAATAGTCCTGCGCGAAAATAAAACTGGTAAGACAACAAGCACATGCTTGATGAAGTAAGATCAGAAAGGAATGATCAAGCTTACCTTCCTGAGGAATTGGAGGTGATAAGCCAAGACGGACCAATTGCTCCCGATCAGTGAGGCTATTCATGTTCTTCGAGTCCACGGGTAACCTGAGTACCCCTTGCAAGTCGTCTCTCTCTTTCTGAGATAACAGCGGGCGTTTGGTCCAAGGAGCTGCAATAAAAATAGAAGAGAATGTCAGTTGATCAAGAGTTGTCATAATAAAAACGGATAGGGTGTCATTATAATAGGGTACCACAAGGACCAAAACGCCTCCTGATCCTCAACTTCTCCCCCTTGGGACGAGCACCTTCTTGATACTTCCAACCGCCACCACGCCAGAATTGTTTATACTTCCATTCTTTCACATGGGAGGGGATACCAAAAAGGCGGTTGGGGTCATCCGTCTTCCCTCGCTGGGATATATAATAGTAGCCCATCTTCTCTCCATTCGGTGGGTGAATGACAAAAATGTGCTTAACATGGTTGGTGTTAGGGTCACCAAGGCCTGCGCTTCTGAATAAACTTTGGAAAACTATCAGAAGTCTCCATCCATTGGCCGACAGTTGGGTAGGGGCAATGCCCATAGCATCGAGCATATGACGAACATAGTTATCAAAAGGCACCCGGAGACCAGCTCTTAATAACTCTAGGCTTAAACCAATGACACCTTGTGGTGGCCTACTCCACCGATCGCCTTTCCTTGGAAGAAATAGGATGACTGAAGCCGGGATAAGGAAATGGGCTCTATATATTTTTAATCGATCGTCTGGGAGTTGATTATCAATATGGTCGGCCTCCCACCACTTTTCAACCTCCGGCTCACTATCTGAGGTAGCAGAGGACGACCAGTCGCTCTCCCCCTCAGTATCTACCACCTTGTGGTTAACAGAATTATGTCCTAACTCACGATCCTGACCGAAGAAGTTTTGGTAAAACTCATTAACTTCTTTACGGTTACTCATAGGATCCTTATCCCTTGAAGACTGGGTTTGATGACTCGATTTCCCCCGTAGCACTTTCACAGTGGTTTTAACTCCAGCCATCTGCACAGTCAAAGAGGGGTCGTTAGTCATCAAACCAAGTCTACTGAGGGAGAGAAGAGATAAAAAAATATATATATATGCTGGGGGACTGTATTGAAAGTTTTTTCAAAATAGCTCTCGAAAAATACTTTGAAAAATTCGCGGGAGTGTAAAAATTAAAGTTTAAAAATTCGCGGAAATACCCCCGTGAATAAAAATTAAAGTTTGAAAATTTACGAAAACACCCCTGCGAATTAAAATCAAGGTTTGAAAATTCACGGAAACACCCCCGCGATTTTAAATCAAAGTTTGAAATTTCGCGGAAACATCCCAGCGATTTAAAAATAATGGTTTGAAAATTCGCGAAAACACCCCTGCGATTTTAAATCAAAGTTTGAAATTTCGCGGAAACACCCCCGCGAATTAAAATCAAGGTTTGAAATCTCGCGGAAACAGCCCCGCGATTTTAAATCAAGGTTTGAAATTTCGCAGAAATACCCCCGCGATTTTAAATCAAAGTTTGAAATTTCGCGGAAACATCCCCACGATTTAAAAATAAAGGTTTGAAAATTTGCGGAAACACCCCCGCGATTTTAAATCAAAGTTTGAAATTTCGCGGAAACACCCCCGCGAATTAAAATCAAGGTTTGTAATCTCCCGGAAACACCCCCGCGATTTTAAATCAAGGTTTGAAATTTCGCGAAAACACCCCCGCGATTTTAAATAAAAGTTTCGAAATTTTGTAGGAACACCCCACAGTTGAAAAATGAAATTCCAAAAATTGCTGAGACGCCCCCGCATTAACCCGAATTTCTTCGGAGGGGTCCCTGCACGCTGCATAAACGCTGCATGCCGCATGCAGCGCAGCCCGCGGCTCGCAGGCTCGCCGCCCCCGCGCGCCCAGCGTCTCGAGGGCTCGCCCTCCGCGCGCCCAATGCCTCGGGAGCTCGCCCCCGCGCACCAGGGGACTCCGGGGGACGCAGCAGCTAGCCCGCACGCCCAGGGCCTCGCAGCAGCTCGCCCGCGCGCCCAGGACCCCGCGAAGACGTGCCCGCGTGCCCAGGCCCTTGCAGCAGCTCGCCCGCGCGCCCAGGGCCTCGCGAAGACGTGCCCGCGCGCCCAGGACCTCGCGAAGACGTGCCCACGTGCCCAGGCCCTCGCCTGCTCGCCCTTGCGCACATAAGGGCCTCGCAGGATCAATCCCGCGCGCCCAAGACTTCGCCTGCAAGCCCAGGGCATCGCAGGATCACTCCTGCGCGCCCAGGGCCTCGCTAGGCCACGCCCGCGGGCCCAGGACCTCGCAAGGTCGCCTTGCGCACGCAAGGGCCTCGCAGGATCTCTTCCGCGCGCCCAGGACTTCGTGCGGTCGTCCTACATGCGTAGCAGCTCGCCCACGCGGGCTTGCTGTGCACGCCGCTCGCCCATGCGAGCTGGCCCTCCTTCACACCCAACCACACCCATTATTTCTTCTTCCTTCACACCCGAACACACCCATGTATTTCTTCTTCCATCACGCCCGAACACACATTCAAGTTTCTCCTTCTTTCACACACGAATCCGCAAGGGAAAACACATGCAAGCTTTGGCATATTCTCACACAATCACATGCACAGACATAGGGCATAATCCGCACAAGAATTTTTTCGTTGAAAAAAAAAATAGACAAGACAATAATAAAGCACAAAGATTAAACCTAATCCATGCATTCTGAAGTATATACGCAAGAAAAAAGTACTCACTTGTGGCGGTTGGAAAATTCTGGCTCAGATTGAAAAGTCTTGTTTGCTGGGATCACTTGCACTGCTTGCCTCCAGGGTGCTCTCTCCTATCTTTGAGTAAACCCTACTCCCCAGCACTTGTATCTTATATAGGGTTTAAACCACACTAAGCATGCGTGTGTAGCAAATTGCATCTTTGGGCCGGCCTCCTAGTACGTTTGATTTACAACCCAGAATAGTTAAATAGTCCCTACGCCGACCCATTGGTCGACTTGGACCTGGGGGGACTACTGTTATGGCCATAACAATATTAGGCCTCAATTATTTCTAATACAGTAAGCCCATTATTGAAGCCCATTATCTGGGCCCATTGTCTGGGTCCCACTATGACTTTAATACAGTAAGCCCATTACTGAAGCCCA
This sequence comes from Boswellia sacra, assembly GCA_013180625.2. Taxonomy (NCBI): domain Eukaryota; kingdom Viridiplantae; phylum Streptophyta; class Magnoliopsida; order Sapindales; family Burseraceae; genus Boswellia; species Boswellia sacra. The sequence continues at coordinate 27,833 of SNVD02009362.1, read as the reverse complement.
TTATCTAGGCCCATTGTCTAGGTTCCACAATGACCCATCCTGACTCAATTATTTCTAATACAGTAAGCCCATTAATGAAGCCCATTATTTGGGCCCATTGTCTGGGTCCTACAATGGCCCATCCTGACTCCTATATAAACCCTCCGAATTATTGCTCAAGGTATGCACACTTTTCTGAACTTACTCTCTCTCTAGATTTCCTTTACTTTTGAGAGCCTCTCTCTCTAGGAAATTCTCCCAGAAAATTCCGGAGTGCCGGAAACTGACTTGAGCGTCGGAGGGTTCTCGCCGGCACCACCGCCGGCACCCCTGACTATTTTTCTTTGCTCGCAGGACTGGACCCGACGTACGACTCGAGCTCCGACCCGCTTCCTAGCCGTCCGGAAATCGTGCATCAACAATTTTTATTAATATATTTATTTATAATATAATTAGTCCTTTATTCCTAAATTATTAAAAAAAAAACTAGACTTGTAAGAAAATTAATAAAAATTCATTAGGTCAATTAGATTTGGAGATTTTGAGGGAATGTCTTTACAATTTCATCAAACATTTGTTGCGGTTTATCTTTTGAGAAACTTTAGGGTAGGTAATTAAAATTATCCTAATAATAATAATAGCAATAATAAACCTACAAAGATGTTTTATTATTATTATATCAAAACAATTAAATACCATGTAAATTGTATCAATAAAAATAATATTTATCAATTCCTTTTTGAAGAAAAAAAGTTCATCAACTTAAAATATATCGCTTTTTGTGAAAAATTTTGGAGACATTTCAAAAACGTTGCCCTTATAATTTGGTTGAAATAAAGATGGTAATGTCTAATTATGTAATATTCAAGTTGAATTAAGTGAATGTTTATATCAATTTATCCCTTTTTTTTGTTATGAAAATATTCAAGTTAAATTAACTGAATAGATATCAATTTATCCTTTTTTTTGGTTATAGTCTAAAAGGGTCAGGTTATACTTGGTTCAAGCATTAATCAAAATGTTCTTTTTTTAATTGGGTTTCTACAAATTTTAATTTTATTAACTCTTTTCAATATTATCAATTATTTGATCATAGAATTATAAGGAGTTCGGTAAAATTATCCCAAAAATTTCATAATATCTCTTCTTTTGTCATCATAAAAGGTGCCCAGCCAAGGAGGTTCCATTATTTATTATTTTCGTTTCGCGGAAAGAAAACGAACTCAATCTTTTAAAAAAATTATTATTTCCTTGATCCTCTTCAAATACTTTCGTTGAAGTGAGAAGGTTTGAAACAAGAAATTAACAGCTTTAATTTTGTTATGCTAAACAAAATAAGAACACGATGAGTTTCTGACTTTATGTTGTTTCTCATTTGTTGTTTTAACACACTACAAGAAAAATAAAAAAAAAAAAAGATCAGATGGTTTTGTGCTGTAAAAGATAATCTGATAACTTTCAAGAGACCAGACGTCAAGCAGTGTCGAAACCAGAAAACTCGGCTACGGATTGGATTTTACTCGACGCATTTTATAATGCCATATATAAATTCTAATTTTTATGGTATAGATTTAACAGCATCTATTAATTAAAATAATTTTATATACAAAAGAGGTAGGTGTTACTAAAAATATGGTTATGTACTTGAATTCACATATATATAGAAGTTAGAAATAACAGTGAAGTTGAAAGCTTTGCGTTTTTAGATTTTCTTGTGTTGCGATTATCCAACTTTGAGTCTTATTTTAGTAGATGGCAGGCGAATAAGTACGAGCAGTTGCAGTTGGCAGATTATAAGAAAAAAATAAAAAGAAAAAAAATTGCCGAAAAAGGTTCTTCGTTGAACTTAGTGTGGAGGGTGATTTTGGAAAAGCAAGAAATTTATGGCAGCAGGGCAACCGGAGTGGCCGAGTGAATAGCATTGGAGAAAAAGGTTATGCATAGCGAAGCCACTAACGACTACAGCCCCACAAATATTCTATATATATATATATATATATATATATATATATAATATAAGTCAACATATCAGAATTATTCATTGCAATGTTTGATTAATAAAACGAAGTGATTCTTAAAAACACCACACCACACCACATTATTTGGCAGCCCTCCAAATCTATAAATATTCGTGCTGGTAACTAGAATTCTTCACCACCAAGTTACCAACACATTACTCGAACCTGTGCAGCTCAGACTGAAAACGAAAACTTGGATCCCACCACTGACGGAGTTGATGTGCTTTAAGCCACTGTTCAACGATTTCTTTTAGTGCTTTGCTAGGATGTTTGAATAGTTGGCGGGTGACGAGAGCTGGAGTACTACTACTCTTATTAATGATCAGATATGCCGAAGGCAGCAGATGCAGGGTCTTTGCATCATTCCCAAACACACCAGAGATCTCACCCCAGATAGAAATTTGTGTTGCACATCTCTCAAACTTCGCTCCAATTGCCTGCATCCACCCCCTATGCCCGAAATAACCAACCTATCCACAAGAAATAGGGTCAGCAGTGTTCACAAAAACCTTGGGGACCCATGCGGATAATCTAAGAAATGAGTCATCGTTCTCGTTATCAGCAACAGAAATCACTATTTTGAAAACACTGCTTAAGAAGCGAATCGGATGCGTCCAGTCTGGATCATCAAAAAGATGATCAATGGGAAATGACAGAAATGGGGAATTAAAGAGGTAAGTTTCAATAAAACAATCCTTCTCGGCCATGTTCTTCCCTGTAAGCAATGCAAGAGCTGATCCCAGAGAATGTCCAGCTACGAGAACATTATTTGCTCCTTCACGAGAAACTAAATCTTGAACCGCCTGCATTGCAAGCTGACTTCGGGAACTCCGATGAAGTTTGCTAAGCATGCATGTGACATCCTGATATAAGTCTCTCAATATAGTATCCGTTTTCAGAAATGTGCCACGAAGGCAACAACGTGTTTTGGGCCATTATAGCGTGAAGCAGATAAATTGGATTTGTAAATGGCACCAAAGATGGACTGATCTTTATCATCTATGAGCACATGCCATAATATGAAATCGTAAGTGCTCCACCAAGTGGTAGTCTCAGCTCTGCTTATCTCACCGCGGTTCCTCTGGCTCTGGCGGTCATATTCTAAATTGTACACTCCGTTAACCAAACTTGCAATAATTATTCTTCTATGATCTGAATTTCCCCTGTAATATTAGAACATAAAAAATTACTCCTCCAAAAACTGTGTTCGGTTTATATATTTTATAAATTGAAAAAGAAGGAAGAAAAACAAACCAAGTACGAAATAAGTATAAAGAATTGAATTGATTTGCTGTTAGTTACAGTGCCTAGGACTTTTTCTGTTCTAAGATTTTTTATATTATATTTTGATTGCCAGCTCTTGGATATCATCAAGCTAGACTCAGAGGAACCAACAAATCTCCTGACTAGTGCGACAAAATTGCCCATATTTTCCAAGTTTGTCAATATTATATTTATGCTCAATGTGGCCAGTTGATCAAGTAAATTTATTAGCTTCTTATATGCCCATAAAAAATTAAGTATGATCTCCGAAGAGATGATCTCACCAATCAACCGAAGTGAGATGTACAGGTCCTGAAAGGCTGAAAATTTCCTTATCAGGGTCCGTTAACTCATGTATTCCATTTTCTCTCGCTGCCATCATCTCATGTGGAATCTGCATGCCACAGAAGAAAAATCTCATACAACACCAAAATTTTCGATAAAGAGTATTGTTTGCTTTCAGGGATCATCATATGTTCCCTCTTAGCAAATTATACTAATTGTTTGAGATATGATCAATTAATAAACATTAATTATCATGCAGAATATATATATATAAAAGACACGTTGAATTAAATAATAATTTGAGTTACCTTTCAAGCAAAGTTACTATTTTAAAATACTTTTACTTCATTTTACTAACTACAAAAAAGAAATTTAATATATATATATATGCATATATATATATATATATATATATATATATATATATATATATATCCCGACGTCTTCATTTAAACCGTTAGATAAATTTATTGGCTTGCATTTATATCATATCTATTAATTAAAATTTATTTAGCAAAAGTAATGCTATATTTATAATTAATCTATGACCAATCTTTGTTACAACTTGAGTTGTTAAAATATCACTGGATGAGTAAAAAATGAAAGTAAATGAAAGAGATTAAATTCTATGACACGATAATTACTTATCCATTAATATATAGTTTGGCAACCAAAATTAAAAGATAAGTTGATTGTAAATGAGTTTTAAGCATAACATTAGTCATTTAAAAATAATGCACAAGCTAGCATCCCTTAATTAAAATTGTCTTGTGCAGTACAGAGTGCCTAAAATAAAATGTAAGTTGTTAAAATTCAAATCTCTCTCTTTCCTTTTCCATCTCTTCTCTTCTCTGGACATCCGGACCTAAGAACCATATATGTAAGGAAAAAATTTGAGAAATAAAAACTTGCAGGTAAAAAAGATCATTTGAAGTTCCATTTAGGTACATACTTAATTATCGAGAGGTGAACAATGGAGTCTTGAGATAATCTCTTCAGTTAACCTCGTAAGCTTTAGTGATCAGTCTCATTGCATGTATTTGATGGGTTATATGAATATAACTTTAGCTTCTCTTCCACAGGTAGCTTGACGAACTCAGGAAACACTTCTAAGACACTTTCTCCACTGCTTCCAAACTCACTCTATGATTCTACAAATATCAATAAGCATGTATATCAACATTTAATCAAATCAACTCGCAAACAGCTGAGAAACAAACAGACTGAATAAATAAAATACATTGAAAAGGCCATATAACCCTGGAAAGCATCATCAAATTGTTGTGTATGCAAAAAATGAAAATGAAATAAAGAAAGTGAAAAAATGACGAAATCGAATGTGAGATGTAGTACGTGTGTGTCTCTATATATAGAGAGAAAGTTACTTCGGTTCAATGAACCGTAATTTTTTTAAAGGTTTTTGAAACTAAGTAAAAATATTATTTAAACAAAAAGTTTAAAAAATTGATCGCGAGTGGCAGTGGTCCAAGTTGTAGCTAGAGGAGGGGACCACACACAATATATAACAAAATAACCTCTTGCTCAAGTTGTAACTAACTCCTATGCCTCTCTGTCTCTGTGCTTCTTCAATCGATATGCGAGTCCACGTTATTTGTTTGCTTAAGCAGCCTATGATTACTTAAGCTCAAGTTGTAACTCAACTCCTATGCCTCTCTGTCTCTGTGCTTCTTCAATCGATATGCGAGTCCACGTTATTTGTTTGTTTAGGTAGCCTATGATTACTTAAGCTCAAGTTGTAACTCAACTCCTATGCCTCTCTGTCTCTATGCTTCTTCAATCGATATGCGAGTTCACGTTATTTGTTTGTTTAGGGAGCCTATGATTACTTTATTACATGCTGATTTTTATTTTCGAGAAAAACAAAGAGTTGCATTTCAATTCAACAATAAAATTTTTTTGTTTCTTTCTAGAGTTGTTAAACTATGTTCTTAGTTGCTTACTTGCTTAACGTTTTCGCTCGATTCAAATTACATGTTGACTTGTGTAAGGAAGAAAAACAATAATAACTAATCAATTAAGGAATTGATTGTTTTTTGGTTTAAAAGTTTACACCCCTTTGCTTCCACCATTCATGCTTTGTGCATATTGTAAGTTTGTAACTTCTTAGCAATAAAATTTAAAAATAAGAAGCATAAAAAGTTTGACAAAATTGCAAGAATTGTCTTTGAAATTCTTTCTAATTTAACAAGTTTTTATTAATACATTTATAATGTAATTACTCCTTTATTCCTAAATTAGTAAAAAAATAGATTTGTGGATATTAATAAAAATTCATCAAATCAATTAGATTTGAAAATTTTAAGGGGATGTCTTTACAATTTAGTGAAACCCTTGCTGCGGTTTATCTTTTGAGAAACTTTAGGATCTTGCTTGGGTCCAGCTGCTGTATGAGTATAGCTGATTTCAAATTAGTGTAAAAATCGTAAATAGGTATATATTGTAAATAAGTAAATAAAAGTTAAAAAGTCGTAAATGAGTAATAAAAGTTGAAGAGTCGTAAATGAGAAAATGAAAATTATGTACAAAAGTTGTTTTATGACTTTTATTTATTTGTTTTACGGCTTTTATATATACATTTACGATTTTTGCACAATTTTGAAATCTGTTGTATAAGTGCAGCAGCTCTACTGTAGCATAACTCGAAACTTTCGAAACTATAGGGTAGGTAGTTAAACTTATCCTAATAATAATAATAGCAATGATAAACCTACAAAGATGTTTATTATTATTATATCAATCACTTAAATAGTATGTAAATTGTATCAATAAAAATAATATTTATCAATTTCTTTTTTTTAAAGAAAAAAGTTCATCAACTTAAAATTTATCACTTTTTATGAAATTTTTTTGACACATTTCATAAACGGCACCCTTATAATTGGTTTAAATAAAGATGATAATGCCTAATTATGTAATATTCAAGCGAAATTAAGTGAATAGATATCAATTTATCCTCTTTTTTTTTTTTTTTTTTATTAATACAATCTTAAAGGGTAAGGTTATACTTGGTTCAAGCATTAATCAAAATGTTCTTATTTTAAACTGGTTTTCTACAAGGTTTAATTTTATTAATTGTTTTCAATATTATCAGTTATTTGATCATAAAATTGTGCCAAAAAAAAAAAAATTAACATAATGGCAACAAAGATTCATTAGTGCTAGAATAAGCAAGTAGAATAAGCACCTACAAACCTACCAAATATATAATATACAGGATGGACACAAAACATTACCTAATCATAATGTTGTTGACCACGGAAAATTAAATAACGTATTCATATCAATGTATCCTACATTACAAAATATTGCTACACCATTACCAAGCAGACATAATATATTTTTATGGAAAGATGTCCAACAACACCAGATATTTTTTATTAGGGACTTCCACTAAAACAGACAATTTTGTTAGTTTATGAATTTTGATGGAGTGTTTTTAACAATGTTTTTGTGTTAGATTTTTAATTTCAAATTAAAAAAATTTGAAAAAAATTACGGTATAATGTTTGTCAAAATAAATATAGCAAGTATAAATTAGAATACACAAATTAAAAAAAAACAAAAAAGAACTATTTATTATATAAATACCTAACTAACATAAACCAAAGGATTTCTGCAAGTGTAAGTGTGCAACCAGTTACCAGACCGGCCACAGTGCAAACTCCAAAAATCATGTTTTTACTGTAAATTAGATGAGTTTTAAAAATTGTATCATGAGAGATTCAAACCCATTCTCTCTTGTAAACCAAATCACAATAAGCCTCCAAGGTCACTGTTGGGCTACAACCCACTTTGGAGCTAAATTTGCATGCATAAATATTTAACCAGAACATAAAAGAATCAGAATTAAAAAAAAAATTACACAACCTAGGTTTTAATCCTGGGTTATTAGAAAACTCGACCCTGGCCTTGGGAAAAAAATTTCAGGGAATTTCCCAGGACTGGAGCTTGCAATTGAAGGCTGGGGTCGGGGCCATGGAACGCCCGCCCCAGCCCCGGCCCCAGGTTTTGCCTTCCCTATTCTTAACCCACTGCAGTTACACTTTGGTGACTGCTTGAACTGTTTTGACCTTTTATGTAAAAGACTCAACAATTTAAAATACCTTGGTCTAATATGCCCTTTGACACCACAAAAATAACATGTTGGAATAAATTTCCTTACCTTTTTAGGACTGGATTTAAAAGAGCTTAAAGGAGAAACAAACACTTCATTGCTTTTTGAACTAAGACTTGACCTTTTAGAGCTAGGTTCAGAATTTTTACCTGATGTAGAAGCTTTCACAAACACTATTGTTGATGAGAATGCAACATTACCTTCTGAATATCCCAAGCCATGTTTGTTGGAATTGTATTTTCCAAGACTCAAGACCTGATCAAGTTTTGTTGATCCAATTATGAGTTGATCAACACATCTCTTACTCAATCAGTTCTGTTGTAACTTTCTCAATATGTATTGTTTTGTCTGTCAAAGCAAGCTCCAGTTCTGTGATGCAGTTTCAGCATAAGATTTTTTACATTTCAGCAGTTTAATCTCTTTCTTCAAAGTTTTAATTTCTTCTTTCTGACTCAGTCATTCATCATAAAGTGCGTTGTAAGTTTCTTGCAGCTCTTCATAGTATTCTGGATCACTTTTTGTATCTGAATCTTCATCATTAGTTCTGCACTATTCTGTTATGCTAGACATAACAACTTTCCTTTATCAGCTGAAAATGCTGTAAATACAACAAAGTTACTCATGCACTCTTGATCTTTTGTATCAGTTTCTAAATCATTACTCCAAGTAGCTGTCAAGCCTTTGTTCTTCTTTTTGAGATTAGCACATTCATATTGAATATGCCCATAGCCAAAGCACTCATAGCATTGAATCTATCATTTCTTATGAGGTTGCTTTGATTTCTTCTTGTCATTCTCCTTACTGAATTTTCTGAACTTGTCTTCATTTAAGTTTGATGGCTTTCCTTGATTCTTTTTCCTGAAATTCTTTTTCATAAACTTGACATAATTTTTTATTAGAAAAGTAATCTGTTTTGAATCAGTTTCATCAAGCTTATCATTACTTTTATCATTAGATTTTTCAGTTTTAATATTGAATGCAATGCTCTTTCCTTTTTGCTTCTTAGCACTATGATTAATCTTAAAGTTGTAAAGAATGCTAATCAGTTCATCAACCCTCATCTCATCAGTGTTTTTAACTTCATCAATGGCAAAAATTTTAGGCTGAAATTTATCAGGGACAGATCCAATTATTTTGCTAACAATTTCTGCATCAGTAAATATCTTGCCAAGCATATATGCAAAATTGATGATATGACACTACTTAGAATAAAAGTCAGAAATTAGCTCATCTTCATGTATCATCAAATTCTCAAATTGTGAATTTAATCTCATCAATTTAGATCTTTTAATAGAAGTTGCACCTTCATGCTTTACCTTAAGAATGTCCCAAACTTCTTTAGCCACTTTGCATCTTGAAATATGTCCAAAGTTATTTAAATCCGCAGCAGCAAAAATCGCATTAAGAGCAATTGAGTTCCAGTTTGAGCGTCAATATTCTTTATCAGTCCATTCCTCCTCATGTTTAGGTTCTGAATCTCCAAAAGCATTCAAGCTTGTCGGTGGTATCCATCCTTTAAGCACACTGGTCCATGCCCTATCATCAAGAGATTTGATATACATCATCATTCTTACTTTCCAATATGAATAGTTAGGATCATCAAGAATAGGTGGTTGTTTTTCGGATCCTCCATTTCATACAAACTCCATGCCTCTAGATCAACGTGATCTTTCTTCACTTGTATGTCAGTGAACCTACTCTGATACCAATTGTAAAATTTGGAAGTATGAAGTTATGTGTAATATGACAGTAAACTGTAATATAAAATGGCACATGAGGATTTTACGTGGTTCAGTTATAAATCCTACATCTACGAACAGCTTAGAGCTACAATTCACTAAGTTCTTGTTTGTATAATCTTTAGGATCGTTTACAGTGCCGACTCACTCTCACACAATGACCTAATCTTTGTAAAACAAAATTCTGTCAAGATCTTTAACTCTAGTGACAATGTCCATTCACTGTTGCTGACAACTTAACAACACATTATTAAGTAAAATATAACCACGATATCTGATACTGAATTACATAACCACTTTATTGTTCTTTCATCGATTAGTTTACAAGATTGAATGGCCAATTCTCCTTCGTACCCTCGATTCGATTGTTTTCCAAGAATGTTGAGCCGGGTATGTAAGCCATGTATCTGGGAGGAACTTAAAAGAAGGGCTTTCACAAGTTCTCTCAAGTGTATACTAGCTCAATCAGACCTAATCAAAATTCATGCACAATCACAACCTCTCATACATGAATAAAACACTCATAATACAAAATCAAAGAACCATTCCAATTTTGCGTTGAAGCTGTTCTCTAATAATTCTTGAAATGCTGTAGCATACACACATATATAAGTTATGTAAAATAACGTTATATATAGTGTGATACCCGATTGTGTTATCTCTTCAAAATCCTGTAAAATCTTAATCAAACTTAATTAGGATAAAGAACAATACTTTAGGAAGTGATATAAATAACTCCTAAATAGAATATGATACAAATAAATATACTCCCAATTCAACTAGGATACATCAATAATGTCCTAATTTAAAGAGATATTCAATATATATCAAATACTTCCTAAAATAAATTTTCAAAAATAATAAATAAGAAATAATATAACACAATGTTTTTAACACAAGTTGGTCCAAAATTCTCATGTACATAGCACATACAACAATGTCATACGATATATATATATATATATATATATATATATATATATATATATATATATATGTATGTATGTATTATGCTGTAATAAAATATCAAAATTATTCATTGCATGTTTGATTAATACAATAAAGTTATTCTAAAAACACAATACCACACCACATTAAGGACTTTTATACAATTTCAATATCTGTTGTATGGTACAACAGTTGTATACCAGTAACTAGAATTCTTCACCACCAAGTTACTGAGATTTGCTTGGGTCCAGCTACTATACCACAGAGCAAAAATCAAAATTGTATAAAGTCGTAAATGAGTGTTTACGACTTTTATTTACTCGTTTTCGACTTTTATAAACTCATTAAGGACTTTTATACAATTTCAATATCCGTTGTATGGTACAACAGTTGTATGCCACCCCAAGTTACCATCACATTACTTGAACTTGTGCAGCTCAGACTGAAAACGAGGACTTGGATCCAACCACTGACGGAGTTCATGTGCTTTAAGCCACTGTTTAAAGATTTCTTTCACTGCTTTTCCAGGATGTGTTAATAGTTGGCATTTGACGAGAACTGGAGTACCACCACTGTCATTAATGGTCAGATCTGCCGAAGGCAGCAGATGCAAGGTCTCTGAATCATTCCCAAGCACACCAGAGATCTTACTCCCGATAGAAATTTGAGTTGCACGTCTCATAATCCTGTCACCTACATATCCACTTTCCTGCATCCGCCTCCTGTGCTCAAAATAACGAACATATCCACAAGAAATAGGGTCAGCTGTGTTCACAAAAACCTTGGGGATCCATTCAGATAATTTAGAAAATGAGTCATCTTTCTTCTTATCAGCAACATAAATCACTGTTCTGAAAACACTGCCTAAGACGCGAATCCCATGCGTCCAGTTTGGATTACCAGAAAGGTGATCAATGGGCAGTGATGGAAATGGGGGATTAAACAGGTAAGTTTCAATAGGATAACCCTTCTTGGCCATGTTCTTCCCTGTAAGCAATGCAAGAGCTGATCCCAGAGAATGTCCAGCTACGAGAACATTATTTGCTCCTTCACGAGAAACTAAATCTTGAACAGCCTGCATTGCATGCTGACTTCGGGAACTCCAATGAAGTTTGCTAAGCATGCACTTGGCATCCAGATATAAATCTGTCAACATACTACCCGTTTTCAGAATTGTGCCACGGAAGGCAACAACGTATTTTGGGCCACTATAGCGTGAAGCAGATAAATTGGATTCGTAAATGGCACCAAAGATGGACTGATCTTTATCATCTACAAGCTCACGACATATTCTGAAACCTAAAGTGCTCCACCAAGTGGTTGTCTTAGCTTTGCTTATCTCTCTGCGGTTCTTCTGGCGGTCATATTCTAAAGTGTACGCTCCGTTGACCAAACTTGCAATAATTATTCTTCTATGATCTGAATTTTCCCTGTAATATTAGAATATAAAAAATTACTCCTCCAAAAACTGTGTTCGGTTTATATATTTTATAAATTGAAAAAGAAGGAAGAAAAACAAACCAAGTACGAAATAAGTATAAAGCATTGAATTGATTTGCTCTTAGTTACAGTGCCTAGTACTTTTTCTGTTCTAAGATTTTTTATATTATATTTTGATTGTCAGCTTTTCGATATCATCAAGACTCAGACAAACCAACAAATCTCCTGACTAGTGCGACAAAATTGCCCATATTTTCCAAGTTTATCAATATTATGTTTATGCTCAATGTGGCCAGTTGATCAAGTAAATTCACAAGCTTCTCATATACCAATAAAAAATTAAGTATGATCTCCGAAGAGATGATCTCACCAATCAACCGAAGTGAGATGTACAGGTGCTGAAAGGCTAAAAATTTCCTTATCAGGGTCCGTTAGCTCATGTATTCCCTTTTCTCTCGCCGCCATCACCTCGTGGAATCTGCATGCCACAGAAGAAAAATCTCATACAACACCAAAATTTTCGATAAAGAGTAATGTGTGCTCTCAGGGATCACCATATATTCTCTCTTAGCAAATTATACTAATTGTTTGAGATATGATCAATTAATAAACATTAATTATCATGCAGAATATATATAAAGACACGTTGAATTAAATAATAATTTGAGTTACCTTTCAAGCAAAGTTACTATTTTAAAATACTTTTACTTCATTTTACTAATTACAAAAAAGAAATTTAATATATATATATATATATATATAAATCCGGACTTCTTCATATGAACCGTTAGATAAAATTTAGTGGTTTACATTTATATAATATCTATTAATTAAAATGTATTTAACAAAAGTAATGCTATATTTATAACTAATCTACAATCAACATTTCTTACAACTTGAGTTGTCAAAATATCGCTAAATGAATAAAAAAATAAAAGTAAATAAAAAGATTAAATTCTATGAAATGATAATTATCTATCCATTAATATATAATTTGGCAACCCAAATTAAAAGACAAATTAATTGTAAATAAGTTTTAAGTATAATATTACTTACTTAAAAATAATGCACAAGCTCGCATCCCTTAATTAAAATTGTCTTCGGCAGTACAGAGTGCCTAAAATAAAATGAAAATTATTAAAATTTAAATCTCTCTCTTTCCTTTTCCATCCCTTCTCTTCTCCGGACATCCAGACCCAAGAGCCATATATGTAAGAAAAAAATTTGGGAAATAAAAACTTGCAAGGAAAAAGGATTTGAAGTTCCATTTAGTTACATACTTAATTATCGAGAGTTGAACATTGGAGCCTTGTGATAATCTCTTCAGTTAACCTCGTAAGCTTGTAGTGATCAGTCTCATTGCATGTCTTTGATGGGTTATATGAATATAACTTTAGCTTCTCTTCCACAGGTAGCTTGAAGAACTCATGAAACACTTCTAAGGCACTTTCTCCACTGCTTCCAAACTCACTCTATGATTCTACAAATATCAATAAGCGTATGCATCAACATTTAATCAAATCATCTCGCAAACAGCTGAGAAACAAACAGATTGAATAAATAAAATACGGGGAAAAGGCCATATAAAACTGGAAAGCATCATCAAATTGTTGTATATGCAAAACCTTTTTTTTTTGGTTCTTCTTCTTCTTCTTAAGCTAAGTTTTTCAGGAAGATGCTTACTCGCCCACAAAACTAACCCATATACATACTATAAGCCATTTTTCATGGATCCTCAACTTTTAGCCTATTACCAAAGTCTCTCACTTGTTTCTAAAATTTATAATTATCAGAGAACTTTTTGAAAACTAAGGGTTACAATTTTATTTGACGAATTATGTTTGTGTAGTATCAAACAACAGTTGATTAATGAAATATACACCAACACATATATTACTCATTTATTAATTATGCGTGCGTCAATAATTGAAAAATAACTACATAATTAATTAAATTAAAAACACAATCGACGCAGCCGTCTAAATAGGAAATAAAAGCAACAAATAATTAAAAACTGAAATTTTCAACAGAGAAATCCAGTTGACTTGATCAACTAAGAAATTTAAAGACCTGAGGTTCCACCAAGTCTAGCGGAAGAAGATCGAAGAACCTTTAGTTTTGGAAACAACCAAGGAACATCAATCTTGCCCTGCAGAAATGAAGAGTCACCATCATCGTCGACGTCATGGTCATGAAGAGTAGAACATGTTGTGGTACTTGAAGAAAACAAGCGAAGAAGAGTAGTAGGTAAACGAAAAGCAGTGAAAGCAAGAAGAAGGGTTAAGTGTAGAAGCAGAGGGGTTATCGGGTTCAAACAAGGCGAAAGGAAGCCATGTTTTTCCAAGCTTCAGTGACGACTAAGACTGCAATGGCGCGTAGACTTTTCCTATGCTATCAAACCTTCTTGGCTTTTGTAATAAATCTCTTTTTGTTTGGTTGGTGGCTTAATAGCATAGGATTTTGGGAAGAAGGAAAAAGTTCTGCTGCTTATGGAGAGAGACCACGGGGAGAATCTGCTATTAACTAGAGGAAGAGTGTGTTAGTGTTTATTAATTACTCTCACACAAGGTGGGTTAGTAAAGGAGTCGGTGGCGTGATGGTGGCTTTCCACCTTAAAAACAAAGGGTCATTTGTGTAATTTTACCATGATAACTATGAAGTGAATTGAGTATTAGAAGCACGGATAAAATATAATTAAAGTCAACCTTAGCTTAATAACTATATATATCTCTATTATTATACTTATCGAGTAAAGACTTACTGGTGTATAATAGGATCATAACCGATGGATATTAGAATATTCATTTCGTTATTTTGTATATAAATTAAATTAAATAGGATAAGTATGACTGAAAAGATATTCGGTATGGATCATATGGAAACACAACACTAAAATTTAACTAGTTGAACCTTTTTTAACAAACATAAAGAAAAATATTAATTAGTGCACCGTGTCAAACACGATCATTTCCTTAGACTACTAAAGTCATGATATAATAAATGCATGCATAAACATGTAAGAAGATACTAACAAGTCTCATATGGTACGACAATTAATTTGTAACTTGATGCGTTCGAAACTAGCAAGTATACTAGTCGCACAAGTAATAAAGTGATAAGTAAGATATCGTTCCCACAAGGATTGATTCTAATTGAATTTGTTATTCGAAAGCAACAATAAACTAAATGAGGGGGTTTTGTTGATTGATTAATTAGATGAAATATTAATGCAAGTAAAGAATAACAAAACAGAAAGTTAATTGGAGTGAAAACTCAATGAGAGAAACCTGGTTAAGGGATCCTTCTCTGTCACAAGATATGGATTTGCTAATTAATCATAGAATTTGTCATCCAATTACACCATTGAAATTATCAACCGTAGATAACAACAAGCTCTGTTATCCCAATCTTTCCTTACTTTGTTGTTAAATAAAACAAGCTCTTTATTTAATCTCTATCCATTAAACAACCTAAACAAGCTCTCTAAGTTTAATTCAATGGAAGCATTACGATGAGAAAGATAGGTTGATCTAAGCAATAATCACACAAGCTCGGATAATTTAACCTAGGTTGTATTTTCCAATTGCAATCTCTGATCACAATTTTGCTACTAATGATTTGAAATTCATGACAATTAACGGATCAAGATTTCTAATCTAGCAATAGACAACAACAGATTATATTCAGTTGGCCATTCCAAATACAATCAGCAAGCAATCATAAGCATTAGATATAGAAAAATACAAGCAACTTCAATTAGAGAATTGGATAACAATTTCTTACACAATCAACTCACAAAAACCATAGCAAGGGCTTTGAAATCACCCTTAACCAATTCAGATTCAGTTACACATGTTCAAAAACGTGGTAAATACAATACAACATGGAGACATTCCAGAAAATGAAAGGGAAGGGCAAAACTTAGCAAATTTGATGTAATTCTCTTTGGATTGTAGTTCTTCCTCTTTCCAAGCTTCCTTTCTCCTTCAAGAACTCCACGAGATGAAAGAATTCCAGAGCTGAAGCCTCCACCACGTTCTCCCCTCTTCAAGTTATGAAAATAAAACCCTAAAATGTGTTTAAATACTCTGCTACAGTGACTTGCTACAGTGCCCCGTATATACATGCTACAGTGCTTGTGGAATTATATTTCTATACACCTCACACTGTTTTGATTACAACTTTTGGTACACTGAATGGATTTATAAACCGTAAATTTCTCCAGAAAATAGACTTCGAGAGCTTTCCAACGGTATATAATATGTCGTCGGGTTCATTGTATATCAATACAATTAATTCCGAGAAGATCACTGACTAGCAGAGGTGGAAATGAAGGGTTTTACTCCATTTTTGTGCAAGTTGCTCCAAAACTCCTACAAACATCAAAACCACACACAAACATAAAAATACCAAGGAATATAGCAAAGAAACATGGACGAATTGATATGAAAATGATATATAAATAGACACTTATCAAATTCCCCCACACTTGACTTTGCTAGTCCTCGAGCAACTACGACAATATGAAATAAAACTAAACCGAAACAGAATCAACAAAAAAAATTAAAACACACAAATGCTTCATCTTGCAAATAAGCCTCAAAGATTGTACTTAATTATAACCCAAGGAAAACTTCAAAATAATGCACTTGATCAAGAATTTTATATTAAAGATTATTTTCGCTTCATTTCAATTCCTCAAGTGTGTGTGTGTAGAGCCATTCTCACCTAATCACTTGTAACCCGGATGAGTTTTGCATAAAAATGAATCATATTTAATATTGAAGATGTGTGTATAAATGAACTCCATAGGCCTGCTTTTCAAGTCACTCTCCACTACTGTAGACATGCACAACACCAAGGATCTGTCTCTTATACACATCTAGATGTGTATAAGAGACAGACTTTATTAAGCTTGTAACGTTTGGCTTGGGTGAAGGTATGATAAAGGATAATAATTTGGCTCAAATCACCCACAAACACATAAATCATTCAACACTATGTAGAGCTCAACCCTATAACACAACTTTATTTCAATTCACCAAGTTACTCCCCCAAACTTATTTAGAACACTCAATCTTTTTTTTTTTTGGCAGAAAACAAAAGAAAACTACACCCCCACACTTTGTTGTTTCATTCTTTTTAAGAATATTAAGGGTATAGATCTCTTATTCTTCTTCTTTTGTTCTTTTTTTTTTCTTCTTTTTTTTTTCTTTTTTTTTTTAATTACACTTCCCCTCCCCCACACTTAAACAACACATTGTCCTCAATGTGTAAGTACGTGGACGATAGGTATAGATTGGCTTTTTTTTTCTGTTTCTCTTTTTTTTTTTTTTCCAACACAATGGAACTAACTTGTATTGCTCATGATACATCCCAACCTCCTCTAACTTCCCAAAACCAGAACATAGCTCAGAATTTAATTGTGAATGATCTACATGCTCTTAGGTAAGGGATAAACTGTTTGGAACAAATTCATTTGAGGTTAGGAAATCTTTTAGTGAGTTAACACAGAAAAAGGCTTACAGAGGCTCAAAGGGGTAACTAGGGATCAATTTCAGTCAAGGTTGGCTATTAAGTCTCAAACGGTCCAAAGAGGGCCTAAATCATTTCCCCAATGTTGCACAGTCTAGGATTTCGCCTCGAGTGACCATCAAACAAGTTCTAGAATTCATTGAAATCTGAAGAAACATTTAAATTACATAAACTTTCTCTAAGTGAACAAATAACTCAGTGATAATAGCTCAGTGCTCAATGTTGCGCAAGGAATCAAAAGCAAAGCGAAAACCAATAAACATTTCAAGCACACAGATCCATGCATCATTTATCATTTTCCAAGAGTTATTCTTAATTCAATCATTATCTTATCATCGACCCACAAAATGCAAGAAAAGAGGTACGTGGCGTTGTTACACCTGAGTCAAGATTGTATATTTCAACAATCCTTAGGACCAGTAGCCCGCAGACTTAAGGTTTCCAGCCTATATACCTTTATTATGAAAGAACAAAACAAGAAACAAGACACTTCAAACAACATGAAATAAACAAACTACAGATTTATTGAGAGAGAATGCGTTTCAAGAGTTAAGAAAACCCCTATTCTGCCATTCTCAGGTTTTTCCACAATGTTTTTTTTCGAATCGAAACTGATAAAGACAAAAACACACAAGAACTCGAAATTACATAAAACTAAACTTACTCAGAAAATAATAAAGTCCAACAAATCAACAAACACGAACAAGTCAGTTAAAATGGGTCTAAAAGTTTAGAAGTTAGCCTCCTTATTCAGCCATTATGGATTAAAGAAATCCAGAATGCGTTTCAAGAGAACTTGAACTTTTTAAGCCACAACTCTAAAAGCCAAGATTCGAAAATATTACCTGGGGTGAGAGAAACAACCTGAAAAAAAAACTCAACTCAAATAAACACAATAAAGAGAAAGCAAACGAAAATGAAGCAAACCAGCAGATAGAGATTACAGATGGAGGGTTAAATCCAGTTAACGCCTCTTATTGCCTTCTCCAAACCAATCAATCCGAGCTGTTGTTGGATCAGGCGAATAGACGAATTCTTGTAGTTTGTCAATTAACTCCCCTGCCGATGAAGCTGTAACAAGGATTTGCCTCGCTGATGGTGAGATAAATTTTTTTTTCTACAGCTTGATCAAGAAAAGACAACAAACCATCAAAAAAATTATTGACATTTAACAAACCAATGGGTTTCCGATGGATGTTTAGCTGTGCCAAAGAGGTGATTTGAAATATCTCCTCTAATGTACCATAACCACCGGGCAAAGCTATAAATGCATCAGATTTAATGATCATATGTGCAATACGCTCATGCATACTAGAAACCTGTAACTCTTCCCCCATGTTGTTGCCTACGATATCTCGTACAGCTAATGGTTTAGGGATAATGCCGAGAACTTTGCTTCCTCCTAAGGATGCAGCTGTCGACACACACCCCATTAACCCAAGACTACCCCCTCTGTAAATCAAATGAATACCCCTCGCAGCTAATGTCCTACCAAGATCAAGAGCTGCTGTGGTAAACTCTCCATCTTTACCAAATTGCGATCCGCAAAATACGCATATATTGCGGAATCGTCGACTTGGTGTTTTCTCCATTTCTACAAGTGCTCTAATCTTGTGTAAGACACGTTAGATATTATGCTTTTCAATTGCAAGACAGGTTATGGAATGACATATGAAAATATGCAGAATGTATATATACACCCATAAAACTCTCACATTTTGACACATGGGGACATACTTTCGGTGGGGGTTGCTCGATGCAGATTTATCGCCCCAAGATTTGAAAAAATGAGATATGCTTTCGGCGAGGGTTGACAAAACCTACACACTTGTCTCCCACGTGAAGCATGGAAAATGGAGATACACTTTCGGCGGGGGTTGACAAAAACTCCACACTTGTCTCTCGAACATGTGCATTATATGGAGATATTACTTTCGGCGGAGGTTGGACAAATACCGCCACCATCGTCTCCACGTGGTGTGTAATGACATGGGGTAGTCATATGGTTTGTCAAAAAGAAAACTTGAAATTAAAACACACAAAATCAACAAACAACAACAACACAAAAACAACATTGATAATCAGATCAAACGAAACAAGAAAAAAAATTCTACAACAACAACACACATTCAAATATACAAGTAGTTGTGATTGTGGCTCACATCTTCCTCTGGTTTTACGTCCAGTAACGGCTGAAACGCCTTCTATGAGTCGGGGATTTGCTTCCCATCCAGTTTTCTTATAAACTAGCAAACATGATCGTTTTTAGTCAGATTCCCTAGACTATGATGCTGCAATTCATCACGAAATTGTGTCCATAGATTAAGCAATTCACGCTGAACAAGTCCACAAGAATGTGACTCGAGAGTTTACTAAACATTATCCAGCGACTCATTACTCAAACCATTCTTAATAAATGAAAGTTTATCTTCTCTATTCCTGGACACAAAACCTAATTAACGACAAGTCTGGTTACAATTCCATCTAGCACATTTATAACATACTTGTAACCTTTTCGCTCTTCGCCTCTTGGCGTAGTAGCTCTTTCCTAGACCAGGCATGTAGTTTGCGAGATTAATGTCCGGCTCACCGGACAATCTCACCTTGGCTTCGATCAGCCATCGGATATCAGCAGGGACATTTAGGAGCATCAATGCCCAAAGTCTAGTCATCCGTACTTTATAAATTTTAAACACAGCATTTTGAGGACTGTCTCTTATACACATCTAGATGTGTATAAGAGACAGAAAGATATCAGCATCCATTGAAGAGAAGAAAAGGAGAGATATTACCGATAATGCGATTGAGTTTGTTCTTCCCCCAGATATGCACGTTTCAAACCTTCGAGCAATGACTTCACTCCCGTTTGGATGTTTCCTCAATCTGTTGCACAAATGAATTCGAAGTACGGAATAATCAAATTAAATAAAACAAAGGAAAAGAAAAGAGCAGAAATGAAACTAAAGGCACATAAAAGAGATAACAACACGATAGCAAACAAAAGTAAAAAACAAGTAAAAAAAATATAAAACCAAATAAGACAGATGGCAAAGAGAGATAAAACCTGGTCAATTTGATGGTCTACGAAAGGAATCTCCTCGAGACACAAAAATTGATCATTATTCCTTATTTTATTTTTCTTTTCTTTTCTTTTTTAATTTATTTTACAAAAACATTGGGTTGCCTCCCAATAAGCGCTTGGTTTAGCGTCCTCAGCCCGACGTTGGTTCCATCATGGGAGGATCCAATCTCCGCTGTACTTCTCTGGTGGGCTTGGATCCTTCTTCGAACAAGAAATGGTGCAAGCATATGGCTGGGCCTTGGATGTTAGCAATCGTCCACTTAATAGCTGTTTTGTGAACTCTAAGTACTCGGACGCGATTCTCTTCTTGCAGTGGTGCAAGGCCCATTTCTATTGTAACTAGCAAAGGATCTTTGTCACCCAAAAGCACCTGCCTCATATAATCTGGAAGTAGCTTAAGCTCCAAGGTATTGGCTTTCATCACAGAAGGAAGAAGTTTCTCATTAGATGAAAGCAATTCAACGTACGAAACATCATACCTGTTTGTGATTATGGCTATAGTCTCATCTAAGCATGCCATAGCTTCCTCCATTTCTTTGGACACTTGTATCAACCTTCCTGGTTCTTTGAAATTTTCTGTCCTATGTGCTCACTAATAGCCATTTCCAATCCATCCTTGCGAGTTAACTCAAAATATTGTTGTGACAAAGAATCAATAATATCAACTGCAAAAAGAGAATGCAAGTCACTAGGGTACCTCATTGCCTCGAAAATATTGAAACGGATCACTTTGGCATCAAACTCCATGGTGAAAGTGCCATCATGAACATCAATCTTGATTCTAGCAGTTTTCGAGAATGGTCTCCCTAAAAGAATCGGTGTTGGATTAGGAGACGTCTCATCCTCTATTTCAAGAACAATAGAGTCTGCTGGGAAAACCAATTGATTCACCTGCACAAGCACATCTTCCACAACTCTTTTGGTATATGCATTAAAACGATCAGCAATTTGAATGGAATCCAATTTCCGCAAACAGGTCCCAAATTTAAGAGCATAAATGAAATATGAGTATGATGTTCCTATATGCTTCTAAAATCTCACATAACTCTTTCAAACTTGGTTTTTCCATGGTGCATGGCATGTAAACGTACCTGGATTCTTTGCACATTGGAGGGAATTTTCCTTTGCAATACAGCTGAAACATCTTCCCCCCCACTTACTTTCTCATTTCTTTTTAACTTTCTTTTGCTGGTGCATAACTCCTTGAGACATTTTGTATAATGAGGTACTTGCTCGATATCATCTAGAAGTGGTATATTTACCTCGATTTTGTGAGAAGTTTCCAGGATTTCTTGTTCTTGTTCCTCCTTCTTCAATTTTGCACATCTGCTAGGAAATGGTGGAGGAGTAACATAAGAAGGAATTTGAGTTTTAAGATCTACCTTAGAAGATGATGTGTTGTTCATGGTGGAAGTGATGTCATCTCCTTCATCAGTTTGTGATTTCGTTGTCAGGTTTTGGATACTTGCCCCAGTTTCCATTTGCTCTCCATTTTGAATTTGCTCTCCACTTTGCCAAGTTATCGCACAAGCATTCTCTCTTGGATTGATCACCGTTTGAGAAGATAATTTTTCTGAGCATTGGCCCTCGAATTTGCTCATGCTAGTAGCCAATTATCCCATTTGATTTGCGAGATTTTGGATACTTGCCCCCGTTTCCTGCTGGAATTGCATTGTGTTAGTGGCAAGTGCATTAACAATATCCTGGAGTGACATACCTGAGTTTTTTGGAGCTGGTTGTGATGCTGGTTGTGGCATTGGTGGTGGTTGTATTTGAAAAGGTTGCTGCACTCTAGGTTGATTGAAACCTTGTGGCCGATTTGGTATCACATTTGGAGTGATTGGTTGATGATTCCAGTAACTGAAATTATGTTCATCTTCCCTTCCAGCATTGTAAGTGCTAGAGAAAGGATCATACCATTGCCTCGTTTGTCCTGGAAATCCACCCATTGCATTGGCTTGTTCCATATTTTCTTCTTGTAAAGTTGGATACATGTCGATTGGATACTCTATCGTAGAATATATCCCACATTCATAAGATTTTTGCATATCTCCTACAGCCATGTTTTCCACAAGAGAGGTTAGCTCAGAAAGTTGTTGTTCAATGTTCGGAGTGATTACCTCATTACATCCAATGTAATTGTGCTCAATGCCACTGAATTGTTGGAAATTTACTGCCATGTGCCAAACACAAACAATCAGAAAAGAAAAACAAACAAATATTGAACAATCAACAATGAAACAAAATAAACATACGATTAGAAAATCAATCCCCGGCAACGGCGCAAAAACTTGATGCGTTCGAAAACTAGCACGTATTATAGTCGAAACAAGTAATAAAGTGATGAGCAAGATATGTACCACGAGGATTGATTCTAATGAATTTGTTATTCGAAATCGAAAACGAATAAAGGGGGTGTTCTGTTGATGAAATAAACGCAAAGCGAAAGCAATGAAGAATAATACAATGCAAAGTTTAAATCAATTGAGAGATACACAATGAAAGAAAATATGGTTAGGGAGTATTCTCCCACAAGAATGGATTTGCGAATGAAGTAGAATTGTAATCCAATTACAGCACTGAAGTTATCAACCGTAGATAACAACAAGCTCTGTTATCCCAATCTTTCCTTACTTTGTTGTTAAATAAAACAAGCTCTTTATTTAATCTATATCCATTAAACAACCTAGAACAAGCTCTCTGAGTTTAATTCAATGGATGCATTATGATAAGAAAGATAGGGTGATCTAAGCAATAAACACACAAGCTCGGATTATTTAACTTAGGTTATATTCTCCAATTGTAATCTCTGATCACAATTTTGCTACTAATGATTAGAAATTCAAGACAATTACGATCAAGATTTCTAGTCTAGCAATAAATCACAACCAGATTATATTCAGTTGGCCACTCAAATACAATCAGCAAGCAATCATAAGCATTTAATATGGGAGAATACAAGCAACTTCAATTAGAGAATTGGATAACAATTCCTTACACAATCAACTTACAAAAACCATATCAGGGGCTTTGAAATCACCCTAACCAATTCAGATTCAGTTACACATGTTTAAGAACGTGGTAAATACAATAAAACATGGAGACATTCCAGAAAATGAAAGGGAAGGGAAAAACTTAGCAAATTTGATGTAATTCTCTTTGGATTGTAGTTCTTCCTCTTTCCAAGCTTCCTTTCTCCTTCAAGAACTCCAGGAGATGAAAGAATTCAGAGCTGCAGCCTCCACGTCTCCCTTACTTTAAGTTATGAAAATAAAACCCGTAAAATGTGTTTAATACGCGCTACAGTAATTTTGGTTTTTCTTATGTTTTTTTTTTGGGGGCTTTACAAGGGTCCGTAATAACATGCTACAGTGACTTGTGGAATTATATTTCTATACATCTCACACTGTTTTGATTACAAACTTTGGTACACTGAATGGATTTATAAACCGTAAATTTCTCCAGAAAATAGACTTCGAGAGCTTTCCAACGGTATATGATATGTCATCGGATTCATTGTATATCAATACAATTAAATCCGAGAAGATGGTTGACTAGCAGAGGTGAAAATGAAGGGTTTTACTCCATTTTTGTGCAAGTGATGCGTTCGAAACTAGCAAGTATACTAGTCGCACAAGTAATAAAGTGATAAGTAGATATCGTTCCCACGAGGATTGATTCTAATTGAATTCGTTATTTCCAGCAACAATAAACGAAACAGGGGGGATTTTTGTTGAATGCTTTACTAAATGAAATAAGAATGCAAGTAAAGAATAACAAAACAGAAAGTAAATTTGAATGAAAAATCAATGGGAGAAAGCGGGTTAAGGGATCCTTCTCTACCACAAGATATGGATTTCCGAATTAATTGTAGAATTTTCATCTAATTACAGCATTGAAGTTATCAACCGTAGATAATAACAAGCTCTATTACCCCAATCTTTCCTTACTTTGTTGTTAAATAAAACAAGCTCTGTATTTAATCTCTATCCATTAAACAACCTAGAACAAGCTCTCTGAGTTTAATTCAATGGATGCATTATGATAAGAAAGATAGGTTGACTAAGCAATAAACACACAAGCTCGGATTATTTAACTTAGGTTATATTCTCCAATTGTAATCTCTGATCACAATTTTGCTACTAATGATTAGAAATTCAAGACAATTACGGATCAAGATTTCTAGTCTAGCAATAAATCACAACCCGATTATATTCAGTTGGCCACTCAAATACAATCAGCAAGCAATCATAAGCATTAAATATAGGAGAATACAAGCAACTTCAATTAGAGAATTGGATAACAATTCCTTACACAACAACTTACAAAAACCATATCAGGGGCTTTGAAATCACCCTCAACCAATTCAGATTCAGATACACATGTTAAAGAACGTGGTAAATACAATACAACATGGAGACATTCCAGAAAATGGATAATAAGGGAATCGAGATGCGTATGAGTACTATGTAGACAAATTAGAATTGGTAATTATGCCACAGTTGTATCAACTGTTGTGAAGAAGGTAGTTCTTCCTCTTTCCAAGCTTCCTTTCTCCTTCAAGAACTCCAAGAGATGAAAGAATTCCAGAGCTGCAGCCTCCACCACGTTCTCCC
This sequence comes from Boswellia sacra, assembly GCA_013180625.2. NCBI lineage: Eukaryota > Viridiplantae > Streptophyta > Magnoliopsida > Sapindales > Burseraceae > Boswellia > Boswellia sacra. The sequence continues at coordinate 2,793 of SNVD02009362.1, read as the reverse complement.
CTCTTCAAGTTATCAAATAAAACCCTAAAATGTGTTTAAATACTCTGCTACAGTAATCTGCTACAGTGTCCCGTATTATACATGCTACAGTGATTTGTGGAATTACATTTCTATACTTCTCACACTGTTTTGATTACAACTTTTGGTCCACTGAATGGATTTATAAACCGTAAATTTCTCCAGAAAATAGACTTCGAGAGAGCAAGGCGTCCATGACTAGACGATTAGTTAAACCCAATGGTATCATCGGATATATCAAGTAAATGTAGAAATATGAGATTAAATCCGAGAAGATCACTGACTAGCAGAGGTGAAAATGAAGGGTTTTACTCCATTTTTGTGCAAGTTGCTCCAAAACTCCTACAAAACATCAAAACCACACAAAAACATAAAAATACCAAGGAATATAGCAAAGAAACATGGACGAATTGCTATAAAAGTAATACATAAATAGACACCTATCAAATTCCCCCACACTTAGACTTTGCTAGTCCTCGAGCAACTAAAATGATACGAAACAAAACTAAACCGAAACAGAATCAGAGAAAAATTAAAACACACCAATGCGTCAACTTGCAAATAGGCCTCAAAGATTGTACTTAATTATAACCCAAGGAAAACTTCAAAATAATGCACTTGATCAAGAATTTTATCTCAAAGATTAGTTTCGCTTCACTTCAATTCCTCAAGTGTGTGGGTGTAGAGCCATTCTCACCTAATCACTTGTAACCCGGATGAGTTTATGCATAAAATGAATCATATTTAATATTGAAGATGTGTGTATAAATGAACTCCATAGGCCTGCTTTTCAAGTCACTCTCCACTAATGTAGACATGCACAACACCAAGGATCAAGTAGGACTTTATTAAGCTTGTAACGTTTGGCTTGGTGAAGGTATGATAAAGGATAATAATTTGGCTCAAATCACCCACAAACACATAAATCATTCAAGAATATGTAGAGCTCAACCCTATAACACAACTCCATTTCAATTCACCAGGTCACTCCCCCAAACTTATTTAGAACACTCAATCTTTTTTCTTTTTTCTTTTTTTTTTGCAGAAAACAAAAGAAAACTACACCCCCACACTTTGTTGTTTCATTCTTTTTAAGAACACTTAAGGGTATAGATCTCTTATTCTTCTTCTTTTGTTCTCTTTTTTTTTTCTTTTTTTTCTTTTTTTTTTATCACACTTCCCCTCCCCCACACTCAAACAACACATTGTCCTCAATGTGTATGTATGTGGACGATAAGTACAGATTGGCTTTTTTTTCTTTTTTTTATTTACAAACACAATAGAACTCACTTGCATTGCTCATGACACATCCCAACCTCCTCTAACTTCCCAAAACCAGAACATAGATCAAAATTTAATTGTGAATGATCTACATGCTCATAGGTAAGGGATAAACTGTTTGGAACAAATTCATTTGAGGTTAGGAAATCTTTTAGTGAGTTAACAAAGAAAAAGGCGTACAAAGGCTCAAAGGGGTAACTAGAGATCAATTTCAGTCAAGGTTGGCTATTAAGGCTCAAACGGTCCAAAGATGGCTTAAATCATTTCCCCAATGTTGCATAGTCTAGGATTTCGCCTCGAGTGACCATCAAACAAGTTCTAGAATTCATTGAAATCTGAAGAAACATTTAAATGACATAAACTTTCTCTAAGTGAACAAATAACTCAGTGATAATAGCTCAGTGCTCAATGTTGCGCAAGGAATCAAAAGCAAAGCGAAAACCAATAAACAATTCAAGCACACAGATCCAAGCATCATTTATCATTTTCCAAGAGTTATTCTTAATTCAATCATTATCTTATCATCGACCCACAAAATGCAAGAAAAGAGGTACGTGGCGTTGTTACACCTGAGTCAAGATTGTATATTTGAACAATCCTTAGGACCAGTAGCCCGCAGACTTAAGGTTTCCAGCCTATATACCTTTATTATGAAAGAATAAAACAAGACACTTCAAACAATATGAAATAAACAAACTACAGATTATTTAGAGAGAATGCGTTTCAAGGGTTAAAGAAACCCCATATTCTGCCATTCTCAAGTTTTTCCACAATTGTTTTTTTTTTTTTAAATCAAAACTGATAAAGATAAAAACACATAACAACTCTAAATTACGCAAAACTAAACTCACTCATAAAAATAACAAAGTTCAACAAGTCAGCAAACAAAAAACAAGTTAGTTAGAATGGGTCTACAAAGTTTACAAGTTAGCCTCCTTATTCAGCCATTATGGATTGAAGAGATCCAGAATGCGTTTCAAGAGAACTTGAACTTTTTAAGCCACCACTCTAAAAACCAAGATTAGAAAATATTACTGGGACGAAAGAAATAACCTGAAAAAGCTCAAAAGAAACGACATGAAAAATCTCAAATAAACACACCAAAAAGAAAGCAAACAAAAACGAAGCAAACCAGCAAATAGAGATTACAGATGGAGGGTTAAATCCAGTTGACGCCTTTTGTTGCCTTCTCCAAACAAATTTATCCGAGCCATTGTTGGATCAGGGGAATAGACGAATTCTTGTAGTTTGTCAATTAACTCTCCTGCAGTTGAAGCTGTAACCAGTATTTGCCTTGCTGACGGTTAGATGAAATTTTTTTCTACAGCTTGATCAAGAAAGGACAACAAACCATCAAAAAAAATTATTAACATTTAACAAACCGATGGGTTTCCGATGGATGTTTAGCTGTGCCCAAGAGGTGATTTGAAATATCTCCTCTAATGTACCATAACCACCAGGCAAAGCTATAAAAGCATCGGACTTAACAACCAT
>SNVD02009360.1:0-37014 GCA_013180625.2 Boswellia sacra | reverse complement strand
TTGGTGGTGGTTATGCTTGAAATGGTTGCTGCACCCTTGGTTGATTGAAACCTGGTGGTCGATTTGGCATGGCATTTGGGGCGATTGGTTGACGATTCCCATATCTTAATTTAGGGTGATCTCTCCATCCAGCATTGTAAGTATTGGAGAAAGGGTCATACCTTTGCCTTGGTTGTCCTGGAAATCCACCCATGGCATTGGCTTGTTATGTATCTCCTTCTTGCAAAGTTGGACACATGTCGGTTGGATGGTCCATGGCAGAACATACTCCACAGGCATAAGATTGCTGCATATGTCCTACAGCCATTTTTTTTACAAGAGAGGTAAGTTCACAAAGTTGTTGTTCAATGTTTGAAGTACTTACCTCATTTACTCTTTTTGGTAGTTGTGGCTCAAATTGACTGCTGAAATGTTGGGAGTTCGCTGCCATGTCACTAATCAAACGTCTTGCCACGTTCGGTGTTTTATTAACTAGTGCTCCACCACTAGCAGCATCAATGATACTCTTTTCCATGGGTAGGAGACCCTCATAGAAATATTGAATTAGGAGTCCATCACTAATTTGGTGGTTTGGACAGCTAGCACATAACCTTTTAAATCTCTCCCCATATTCATGAAGTGATTCTCCATTGTGTTGTCGAATGCCACTAATATCTTTTCTAATATTTGTAACTTTCGAGGCTGGAATGTATTTCTCCAAAAAGAGTTTACTATCTACATTTCCAATGGTTAGAACACATCGTACTGGGGTAGATGAGTATAGACAATCTTTTGGACCGAACTGTAATGAGCATGTGGAAGGCGTCTCAACATTTACATTTGCTCTTCAGAACGCCCCCGGTTGGCTTTCCAACTTGAGGCATACCGCCTGAATTCTTTGACGGTGTCTGTCCCCCGGATACACTCCCGTCAAAACCAGAACACGCGTGGGCGTAAGAGATGAATCACGCCACACGATTTAAGTTCAAAATCTACATCCAGAATTGGGTGCTTATGCCCTCAGCGGTTGCTTGATCAATAATTGGAGCCACGTAATCCTAAGAGTCTGATCGTGTCTCCATTCGCCATTGATCCGATTCAGATTTGATTGAACTGCAAGGTAGATGGGAGGGAAGTATGTCGTGCAAGGTCAAATTCTGGCGGTGGAGTTGAAATTGACCGATTTAGTCTTAAATTCGAGGAGTGGAGAAACTCCTTAATTCTCTTAAGTCGCTGATCCCCTTCTCCCTCGGACATAAAAGCCTAAACACAAACAATCAGGAAATAACAATCAAGAATCAGTAGTAAAAAACAGAATAACAAATTGATTAGAAAATCAGTCCCCGGCAACGGCGCCAAAAACTTGATGCGTTCGAAACTAGCAAGTATACTAGTCGCACAAGTAATAAAAGTGATGAGTGAGGATATCGTTCCCACGAGATTTGATTCTAATAATTCGTATTTTTCAGCACAATAAACTAAATATGGGGGTGTTTGGTTGAATGATAATAAACGGAATACGAAGGCAAATAAAGACTACACAACACAAAGTAAAATGGAGTGAAAAATCAATGAGAGACACTTGGTTAAGGGTTCTTTCTCTGCCACAAGATATGAATTGTGAATTAACATAGAATTGTCATCCAATTACAGCATTGAAGTTATCAACCGTAGATAACAACAAGCTCTGTTACCCCAATCTTTCCTTACTTTGTTGTGAAATAAAACAAGCTCTTTATTTAATTTCTATCCATTAAACAACCTAGAACAAGCTCTCTAAGTTTAATTCAATGGAAGCATTACGATGAGAAAGATAGGTTGATCTAAGCAATAATCACACAAGTTCGGATTATTTAACCTAGGTTATATTTTCCAATTGCAATCTCTGACCACAATTTTGCTACTAGTGATTGGAAATTCATGACAATTACGGATCAAGATTTCTAATCTAGCAATAGACAACAACAGATTATATTCAGTTGGCCATTCCAAATACAATCAGTAAGCAATAATAAGCATTAGATATGGGAAAATACAAGCAACTTCAATTAGAGAATTGGATAACAATTTCTTACACAATCAACTCACAAAATCCATATCAAGGGCTTGAAATCACCCTCAACCAATTCAGATTTAGTTACACATATTCAATCAGAATAACAAATACAATACAAAGAAATTCCATAATTGAAAAGGAAAGAAAGAACTTAGCAAATTCTTTGAAAATCTTCTTTGTAGATGAATCTTCTTGGAATTGTAGCTCCTCATCTTTCAAAATCTTCTTTCTCCTTCAAGAACTCCAAGGGATGAGAGAAATCCAGAAATCCAGCCTCCTCCCACGTTTTCCCCCTTCAAGTTATGAAAATAAAACCCTAAAATGTGTTTAAATACTCTGCTACAGTAATCTGCTACAGTGTCCCGTATTATACATGCTACAGTGATTTGTGGAATTACATTTCTATACTTCTTACACTGTTTTGATTACAACTTTTGGTACACTGAATGGATTTATAAACCGTAAATTCTGTCTCTTATACACATCTAGATGTGTATAAGAGACAGGTATATAACATGTCATCGGTTTCATTGTATATCAATACAATTAAATCCGAGAAGATCACTGACTAGCAGAGGTGAAAATGAAGGGTTTTACTCCATTTTTGTGCAAGTGCTCCAAAACTCCTACAAACATCAAAACACACAAAAACATAAAAATACCACGGAATATAGCAAAGAAACATGGACGAATTGATATAAAATGATATTATAAAATAGAATTATCATAATCAACCAACAAACACCCCGCTATGAGTTATAACAGTGTTGCTGGAAATAACAAATTCAATTAGAATCAATCCTCGTGTGAACGATATCTTACTCATCACTTTATTACTTGTGCGACTAGTATACTTGCTAGTTTCGAACGCATCAAGTTTTTGGCGCCGTTGCCCGGGATTGATTTTCTAATCGATTTGTTATTTTGTTTTCATTGTTGATTCATATTTTATTTGTTTTTCTTTTCTTATTGTTTGTGTTTAGACAACATGGCAGTAAACTTCTATCAATTCAGTAGAGGATTTGAGACACAAGTACCATGGAGAGTAAATGAGGTAAGCACTCCGAACATTGAACAACAACTTTCTGAGCTAACCTCTCTTGTGGAAAACATGGCTGTAGGAGATAGGCAAAAATCTTATGAATGTGGGATATATTCTACGATGGAGCATCCAATCGACATGTATCCAACTTTACAAGAAGAATCTATGGAACAAGCCAATGCCATGGGTGGATTTCCAGGACAAACGAGGCAATGGTATGATCCTTTCTCTAGCACTAACAATGCTAGATGGGAAGATCAACATAATTTCAGTTACTGGAATCATCAACCAATCACTCCAAATGTGATGCCAAATCGGCCACAAGGTTTCAATCAACCTATAGTGCAGCAAACTTTTCAAATGCAACCACCACCAATGCCACATCCAGCACCGCAACCAGCTTCGCAAAACTCAGGTATGTCTCTCGAAGATATTGTTAATGCACTTGCCACTAACACAATGCAATTCCAGCAGGAAACTGGGGCAAGTATCCAAAACCTGGCAAATCAAATGGGACAATTGGCCACTAGCATGAGCAAATTCGAGGGCCAAGGCTCAGAAGAATTATCTTGTCAAACGATGATCAATCCAAGAGAGAATTCTTGTGCGATAACTTTGCAAAATGAAGAGCAATTAGATGTCCTGCCAAAGAAATCACAAACTGATGAAGGAGATGACACCACTTCCACCATGAACAAAACACTGACTTCTCAGGTAAATCCTATAACTCCCATTCCTTCATATGTTTTTCCTCCACTTTTTCCTAGTAGATTTGCACAATCGAAGGAGAAACAAGAACAAGAAATCCTGGAAACTTCTCACAAAATCGAGGTAAATATACCACTTCTTGATGCTATTGAGCAAGTACCTCGTTGTACAAAATTTCTCAAGGAGTTATGCACCAACAAGAGAAAGTTGAAGGGAAATGAGAAAGTAAGTGTGGGGGAAAATGTTTCAGCTGTATTGCCAAGAAAAATTCCTCCAAAATGCAAAGATCCGGTACGTTCATCATTCCATGCACCATTGGTAATACCAAGTTTGAAAGAGCTATATTAGATTTAGGAGCATCTATTAATGTCATGCCATATTCTATTTATGCTTCTTTAAATCTTGGACCTTTTGCGAAAACTGGTATTACCATTCAGTTTGCTGATCATTTTAATGGATATCGCAAAAGAGTTGTGGAAGATGTGCTTGTGCAGGTGAATCAATTGGTTTTTCCAGCAGACTTCTATGTCCTTAAAATAGAGGATGAGACATCTCCTAATCCAACACCGATTCTTTTAGGGAGGCCATTCTCGAAAACTGCTAGAATCAAGATTGATGTTCATTATGGCACTTTGACCATAGAGGTTTGATGGCAAGGTGATATGTTTTTAATATTTTTAGGAAATGAGTACTCTAATGACTTACATTCGGTTTTTTGCAAGTTGACGTTATTGATTATTTTGCCCAACAATGTTTTGAGTTAACTCGCAAGAATGGAGTGGATGTTGCCATTAGTGAACACATAAGGATAGAAAGTTTCAAAGAACCCAGAAAGCTGATACAAGTGTCTAAAGAAGTGGAGGAAGCTGTGACAAGCTTGGATGAGACTATATCTATCACCACAAATAGGTATGATGTTTCGTACATTGAATTGCCTTTATCTAATGAGAAACTTCTTCCTTCTGTGATGAAAGCCAATACCTTGGAGCTTAAGTCACTTCCAGATCATTTTAATTATGGATTCTTGGGTGAGAATAATACTTTGCGAGTTACAATGGAAATGGGCCTTGCACGAATACAAGAAGATAAACTCGTCCGAATACTTACAGATCACAAAATAGCTATTGAGTGGCCATGTTGAAAAATTCCCCAGGCCCAGCCATATGCAATTGACCGTAATCTGTTAGTATAGGGCATCCAAGCCCATTAGAGGAGGGATCCAAGCCCATTAGAGAAGCACAACAGAAGTTGCTCCTCCCATGATGGAAACCAACAGTCGGTTGAGGACGTTAACCAAGCGCTTATTGGGAGGCAACCCAATGTTTTTGAAAAATAAATAAAAAAAAGAAAATACAATAAAATAAGGTAATAATGATCGATTTTTATGTCTCGAGGAGATTCCTTTCGTAGGCCATCAAATTGATCAGTTTTATCTCTCTTTGCCATCTGTCTTATTTGTTTTTATATTTTTTTACTTGTTTTTTACTTTTGTTTGCTATTGTGTTGTTATCTCTTTTATATGTCTTTAGTTTTCGTTTTTGCTCTTTTCTTTTCCATTTCTTTTGTTTAATTTGATTACTCTGTGCTTTTTGAGCTCATTTGTGGCAGCAGCTTGTGGAAACATCCCATACGAAGTTGAAAGTCATTCGACAAAGTTTTTTGAAACTGCATATCTTTGGAAGAAAAACAAACGATCCGCATTCGGTAATATCTCTGCTTTTCTTCTCTTCAATGGATGTTGATATCTTTCTATCGAACCTTCGTAAATATTTCCCTTCACTTCCTCAAAATGCTATGTTTAAAATTTATAAAGTACGGATGACTAGACTTTGGGCATTGATGCTCCTAAATGTGCCTGCTGATATCCGATGGCTTATCGAAGCCAATGTGAGATTGTCCGGTGAGCCGGACATTAATCTCGCAAAATACATGCCTGGTCTAGGAAAAGCTACTACGCCAAGAGGCGAAGAGCGAAAAGGTTACAAGTATGTTATAAATGTGCTAGATGGAATTGTAACCAGACTTGTCGTTCATTAGGTTTTGCGTCCAGGAATAGAGAAGATAAACTATCATTTATTAAGAATGGTCTGAGTATGAGTCGCTGGATAATGTTTTGTTAACTCTCGAGTCACATTCTTGTGGACTTGTTCAGCGTGAATTGCTTAATCTATAGACACAATTTCGTGATGAATTGCAGTGTTATAGTCTAGGGAATCTGACTAAAAATGACCCTGTTTGCCAGTTTATACGAAAACTGGATGGGAAGCAAATCCCCGACTCATAGAAGGCGTTTCAGCCGTTACTGGACGTAAAACCAGAGGAAAATGTGAGCCACAATCACAACTACTTTGTATATTTGAATGTGTGTTGTTATTGTCAAATTTTTTTTCTTGTTTCGTTTGATCTGATTATCAATGTTGTTTTTGTGTTGTTGTTGTTTGTTGATTTTGTTTGTTTTAATTTCAAGTTTTCATTTTGACAAACCATATGACTACCCTATGGCATAAGTACACGTGGGAGATAAGTGTGGAGGTTTTTTCAACCTCCGCCGAAAGTATATCTTTACTTTTCATGCTTCACGTGGGAGACAAGTGTGGTGGTTTTTTTCAAACCCCACCGAAAGTTTATCTCCATTTTTCATGCACACGTAGGCGACAAGTGTGGAGGTTTTGTCAAACCCCACTGAAAGCATATCTATTTTTTCAAATCTCGGGGCGATAAATCTGCATCGAGCAACCCCCACCGAAATTATGTCCCCATGTGTCAAATTTGAGAGTTTTACGGTTGTATATATCCATTTTGCATATTCTCAAATGTCATTTTATAACCTGTCTTGCACTTGAATCGCATAATACCTAACGTACATCATTGTCTTGCACAAGTTTAGAGCACTTTTAGAAATGGAGAAAACACCAATTCTGCGATTCCAAAATATATGCGTATTTTGTGGATCGCAATTTGGTAAAGATGGAGATTTTACAACAGCAGCTCTTGATCTGTATGGGGGGTGGGGGAGAGAGGGGGGAGGGAGAAGGTGGGGGGGGAGGGGGGGAGGGGGGGGGGGGGGATTAGCTTCGAGGGGTATTCATTTGATTTACGGAGGGGGTAGTCTTGGGTTAATGGGGTGTGTGTCGACAGCTGCATCCTTAGGAGGAAGCAAAGTTCTCGGCATTATCCCTAAACCATTAGCTGTACGAGATATCGTAGGCAACACCATGGGGGAAGAGTTACAGGTTTCTAGTATGCATGAGCGTATTGCATATATGGTCATTAAATCTGATGCATTTATAACTTTGCCCGGTGGTTATGGTACATTAGAGGAGATATTTCAAATCACCTCTTGGCACAGCTAAACATCCATCGGAAACCCATTGGTTTGTTAAATGTTAATAATTTTTTTGATGGTTTGTTGTCCTTTCTTGATCAAGCTGTAGAAAAAAATTCATCTCACCGTCAGCAAGGCAAATGCTGGTTACAGCTTCAACTGCAGGAGAGTTAATTGACAAACTACAAGAATTCGTCTATTCCCTGATCCAACAATGGCTCGGATAAATTGGTTTGGAGAAGGCAACAAAAGGCGTCAACTGGATTTAACCCTCCATCTGTAATCTCTATTTGCTGGTTTGCTTCGTTTTTGTTTGCTTTCTTTTTAGTGTGTTTATTTGAGATTTTTCATGTCGTTTCTTTTGAGCTATTTCAGGTTATTTCTTTCGTCCCAGGTAAATTTTCTAATCTCGGTTTCTAGAGTGGTGGCTTAAAAAGTTCAAGTTCTCTTGAAACGCATTCTGGATCTCTTCAATCCATAATGGCTGAATAAGGAGGCTAACTTCTAAACTTTTTAGACCTATTCTAACTGCCTTGTTTGTGTTTACTGATTTGTTGGACTTTATTATTTTCTGAGTAAGTTTAGTTTTATGTAATTTCGAGTTGTTGTGTGTTTTTGTCTTTATCATTTTCGATTCGAAAAAAAAAAAACATTGTGGAAAAACCTGAGAATGGCAGAATATGGGGTTTTCTTAACTCTTGAAACGCATTCTCTCTCAATAAATCTGTAGTTGGTTTATTTCATGTTGTTTGAAGTGTCTTGTTTCTTGTTTTGTTCTTTCATAATAAAGGTATAAAGGCTGGAAACCTAAAGTCTGCGGGCTACTGGTCCTAAGGATTGTTGAAATATACAATCTTGACTCAGGTGTAACAATGCCACGTACCTCTTTTCTTGCATTGTGTGGGTCGATGATAAGATAATGATTGAATTAAGAATAACTCTTGAAAAATGATAAATGATGCAAGGATCTGTGTGCTTGAAATGTTTATTGGTTTTCGCTTTGCTTTTGATTCCTTGCGCACCATTGAGCACTGAGATATTATCACTGAGTTATTTGTTCACTTAGAGAAAGTTTATGTAATTTAAATGCTTCTTCAGATTTCACTGAATTCTAGAACTTGTTTGATGGTCACTCGAGGCGAAATCCTAGACTGTGCAACATTAGGGAAATGATTTAGGCCATCTTTGGATCGTTTGAGCCTTAAGAGCCAACCTTGACTAAAATTGATCCCTAGTTACCCCTTTGAGCCTCTGTAACCCTTTTTCTTTGTTAACTCACTAAAAGATTTCCTAACCTCAAATGAATTTGTTCCAAACAGTTTATCCCTTACCTATGAGCATGTAGATCATTCACAATTAAATTTTGAGCTATGGTCTGGTTTTGGGAAGTTAGAGGAGGTTGGGATGTGTCATGAGCAATGCAAGTGAATCCTATTGTGTTTGTAAAAAAAAAAAAGAAAAAAGAAAAAAAAAGTCAATCTGTACTTATCGTCCACGTACTTACACATTGAGGACAATGTATTGTTTAAGTGTGGGGGAGTGGAATTGTAGTTAAAAAGAAAAGAAAAAAAAAGAAAAAAAAGAAGTTCTATACCCTTGGGTGTTCTTAAAAAGAATGAAACAACAAAGTGTGGGGGTGTAGTTTTCTTTTGTTTTCTACAAAAGAAAAAAAAGAAGATTGAGTGTTCTAAATAAGTTTGGGGGAGTAACCTGGTGAATTGAAATGAAGTTTTGTTATAGGCTTGAGCTCTACATAGTCTTGAATGATTTATGTGTTTGTGGGTGATTTGAGCCAAATTATTATCCTTTATCATACCTTCACCCAAGCCAAACGTTACAAGCTTAATAAAGTCCTACTTGATCCTTGGTGTTGTGCATGTCTACATTAGTGGAGAGTGACTTGAAAAGCAGGCCTATGGAGTTCATTTATACACACATCTTCAATATTAAATATGATTCATTTTTATGCATAAACTCATCCGGGTTACAAGTGATTAGGTGAGAATGGCTCTACACACACACACTTGAGGAATTGAAGTGAAGCGAAACTAATCTTTGAGATAAAATTCTTGATCAAGTGCATTATTTTGAAGTTTTCCTTGGGTTATAATTAAGTACAATCTTTGAGGCCTATTTGCAAGATGAAGCATTTGTGTGTTTTAATTTTTTGTTGATTCTGTTTCGGTTTAGTTTTTTTCATATTGTCGTAGTTGCTCGAGGACTAGCAAAGTCTAAGTGTGGGGGAATTTGATAAGTGTCTATTTATATATCATTTTCATATCAATTCGTCCATGTTTCTTTGCTATATTCCTTGGTATTTTTATGTTTTTGTGTGGTTTTGATGTTTGTAGGAGTTTTGGAGCAACTTGCACAAAAATGGAGTAAAACCCTTCATTTTCACCTCTGCTAGTCAGTGATCTTCTCGGATTTAATTGTATTGATATACAATGAACCCGATGACATGTTATATACCGTTGGAAAGCTCTCGAAGTCTATTTTCTGGAGAAAATTACGGTTTATAAATCCATTCAGTGTACCAAAAGTTGTAATCAAAACAGTGTGAGATGTATAGAAATATAATTCCACAAGCCACTGTAGCATGTATAATACGGGGCACTGTAGCAAGTCACTGTAGCAGAGTATTTAAACACATTTTAGGGTTTTATTTTGATAACTTGAAGAGGGAGAACGTGGTGGAGGCTGCAGCTCTGGAATTCTTTCATCTCTTGGAGTTCTTGAAGGAGAAAGGAAGCTTGGAAAGAGGAAGAACTACAATCCAAAGAGAATTACATCAAATTTGCTAAGTTTTTCCCTTCCCTTTCATTTTCTGGAATGTCTCCATGTTGTATTGTATTTACCACGTTCTTAAACATGTGTAACTGAATCTGAATTGGTTGAGGGTGATTTCAAAGCCCTGATATGGTTTTTGTAAGTTGATTGTGTAAGGAATTGTTATCCAATTCTCTAATTGAAGTTGCTTGTATTCTCCCATATTTAATGCTTATGATTGCTTGCTGATTGTATTTGAGTGGCCAACTGAATATAATCTGGTTGTGATTTATTGCTAGACTAGAAATCTTGATCCGTAATTGTCTTGAATTTCTAATCATTAGTAGCAAAATTGTGATCAGAGATTACAATTGGAGAATATAACCTAAGTTAAATAATCCGAGCTTGTGTGTTTATTGCTTAGATCAACCTATCTTTCTTATCATAATGCATCCATTGAATTAAACTCAGAGAGCTTGTTCTAGGTTGTTTAATGGATAGAGATTAAATAAAGAGCTTGTTTTATTTAACAACAAAGTAAGGAAAGATTGGGGTAATAGAGCTTGTTATTATCTACGGTTGATAACTTCAATGCTGTAATTAGATGACAATTCTACAATTAATTCGCAAATCCATATCTTGTGGTAGAGAAGGATCCCTTAACCAGCTTTCTCCCATTGATTTTTCATTCAAATTTACTTTCTGTTTTGTTATTCTTTACTTGCATTCTTATTTCATTTAGTAAAGCATTCAACAAAAATCCCCCCTGTTTAGTTTATTGTTGCTGGAAATAACAAATTCAATTAGAATCAATCCTCGTGGGAACGATATCTTACTTATCACTTTATTACTTGTGCGACTAGTATACTTGCTAGTTTCGAACGCATCAGACACGCGAATACTATGACTTGACATGACACGGGTTTAAGCGGGTTTGGGTTTTGGCATATTCGTGTTCGTGTCGTGTTCATGTCGTAGATGTCAACCCGTTTAATAATCGTGTCATGTTCGGGTTGAGAGTCTTCAACACCTTCAACACGCGAACACGATTATGACACGAGTAACACGAATAACACGAATAGATATTATATACGATTGACACGATAATACAATTAACACGAATATTGACACGATTATAAAATAATAGTAAATTTAAAAATACTAAACTTAATATTGTAGTTTTAGACATTTTAGTCCCTACATATATCCAAATTTTAAAATAAAAATAGAATTTTAAAAACCTAATAAATTTTAAAACTTGAGATATTTTTGTCATTTAACAAAAGTTGGAAACCTAATCGTGTTAACGTGTCATAATCGTGTTAACGGGTCATAATCGTGTTAACAGGTCATAATCGTGTCAATCGGGTCGTGTCAATAATATAAACGTGTCTTAATTGTGTTAGACGGATCGTGTTCGTGTCTAACAATTATTCGTGTTAGTGTGTCGTGTCGTGTTACCCGTTTAATAATCGTGTCGTATTTATGTTGAGTCATAGTGACACGAATAATAAACGGGTCGTGTTCATGTTGAATCAACCTGTATCGTGTCACAGCTCAACACGACGCGAACACGACCCGCAAACACGAATTGCCACCCCTATTCTATAGCTCTATTTAGGCAAAAATTTAGGTATATATTTAAAAAAATAAAATTCAACCCTGTTTGACACGGAATTATTTTCTAAGCTCAGTTCAAGGGTTCATTAGTTCTGGAATTATTTTATAGCGTGTTTGTTACTTGTCAGAATTTGTCCAAACACCAAAGCTCGTGGGCAAACTATAATTAATCAGATTTGTTAGAAGGTTGACCATTCAAATTTTCGCACAGATCAACTTAGTACTTATACATGTAGAACGTGCGCAAGACACTAAAATGTGTGGTGCAGAAAATGGCCATCGCCTCTTCATTAATTAAAATTAAGAAAACCAAAATTTGGTTTATATTCTCCGTGTAATTGCTTTGAAGCATTTTGTTAATTATGAGGATAACCAAAGGAATAAAAATTGTAATATGGGTTAAAATATGCTCCTTTTTAAAATTTTTTACAACAATATGCGCAGATAAGCTAAAATAGAAAGTTTGTTTAAAGAATAATAATCAGAAATATAATATTTCATTTATCAAAAAGTTGTTAAAATTGATAACTTTCATTTTTCCTTCATTTCTCATTTTAATATTATTAATACTGTGTTCTTAAGCCAATTCCTTATTTTGAAGTTTGGTTACCAACATAACACATTCACCCAAATAAATTGAAAAACTATCAAATTACTTCCCTCCAATTGTTATTAGTCTTTTGTTAGTTTAATAGGCTGAGATTAGCAGAATCATATAAATATTACAAGGATTAAAATAACGGTCTAACTCGGTTAACGTCTTAGACGTGAATAAAATAAAATATTATTATAGTAGTTTTATCTGACCCTCATTTTCTAACTCTTAAGCCCCCACTTTTTTTTTTAATTTCCTTTTAACAATTTTACCATTCATCATCTCAATTTTTGCAAGAATAACCTTCAATTAAGCCTTTCTAATATTAATCCAAGCTTAGGCCTCTCTTCTCCTAGAAATCCTAACTTTGATATGCAAACTCAACAAAACCATCATTTATTGATTTTTTTTTCTGTCTGCATTCATAAGCATAAACAAAAAGATGTCTGATTTACAACCACCCTTCTTATGCGATCACCATTGGAAGATAGATAGACAAGACAAGCAAAGACTGTTGAGAAGAGCTCTTATCAAATGCTTATTTGCAAGAATTATAGTAGTCACCCCCCTTGTCAATCTTAAGTAACAAATGCCCTAGCAAGATTTGTAGAAGATTTAGAACAGTTTAAGCCAATGTTTCGTTGTCAAGCAAATTTAAAAAAAAAAAAGAAGAAGAAGAAGAAGGCCCAGCAACCACCAACAATATAGCCACCCGCAGCTGCAGATCACAAGGGCTTTGGGCATCTGATCTAATTTTAGGAACATCTTATTATCATTGAAGATTTGGTCAATTAATTCAGAAATAACCAAGGATCTATATTCATATTATCTCCGAGACTCCAAGTTTGCAAATTCATCGACTCATGATTCATGAAGGACCCAGATGATGACGGTGTGCTCATAATTATTTGAAAATTTGAAGTAGAAAATGGTAAAATTGTCAAAAAAATTAATGTAATAAAAATGGGGATTGAGCAGAACTATTCTATTATTAACATCAATACATTCTCCTTATAATTTCACTACAAAGTTTCAGTATATTGAGCTTTAAATCCAGCCCAATCAACTGAAGTTATTATAGCCCAACCCATTTATTATGCCCATGAAAGATACAGATGGAAGCGACTTATTACAACCCCGCGCATTTTTGAGAAAAACAGAATCTAGAGGTGAGGAAAAAGCTACAGGAAAACCATGTCAACTTTCACCCATTGCCAACCAAGACAACAGAACCCTTTGACAATACTTTTACTAGTTTTGCTGGTTAGACAGGATGGATGGTTTAATTCTGGTCTCTCCCCTTGTCAAGTTTCAACAAGTTTCTTTGTAACACCCCGCACCTTAAAGGTCTAGAATACGATTCAACACAATGCTCAGCACACATATAATGTTGTAGCGGCCTATGTATGTCAAGGGAACTCCGTCGTTATCTTGCCAAAATCATTCTTAACTTGAGCAGCATTAATCACCTGAGGCACACAATAAAATTTAGTAAGTAATCACTCAGTAAGTAAGCTAAATAAGGCTTTAGCAATGATTAATTAACTAAAAATTCAAGTATAAATGAAATTAATATTCATTGCTTGATCCCCAAGTCACCAGTTACTTATTTTGGAAGTCAGATATCACTGTTCAAAATTCATCAGCTATGCTCTTACGCAGGAGGACTAGCGCAGTGGCGCCAACTCTCTAGTTCAATAAGTTTTAGAGCTTCACAGTGCACTCCTATGCCAAATGACTTGTGCGCCTGCGCCAACACTCTACCCAAAATATTTTGGGTCGATTAAGGTTGCGCTCTTGCGCCAATTCTGTATTTCGGCCTATAATTTTTTTAGCTCCTCTTCATCACTTATACCTCCATGCAATTACTAATTTTATTTCATATGTGCCTTTTCAGGCCATTCTCTTTACCTATACACACATATACACTTATTACATTGCATGCATGCTTCTTTTCGGCCATTCTCATTGCACAAACACATATGCTTATGTTTCACTTCCATAGGTGCCTTTTTCTTATCTCACATACACATACACATACAAAAACACATACATACATGTACATATCTCATCTCACAGGTGCCATTTTCAAGCCAAATCTTACCACATATATATACACGTATAAATACACATACACATGTACCTGTCTCATTTCACATACGTCTCTTTTAGGCAATTCGTATCATACATACATATATGCTTATCTTTCCTTTTCCTCATAATCTTATGGACGCATATATCACATATTCTCACACGTGTACACATATATTACATATTGTCACAAGTGTACGCATATATCTCATATTGTTACGAGTGTACACATATATCACATATGTGATTATTTCATCCACACATTCACTTACCTAATTTCAATATAACATTGGGGACATATAACACATATTATCAAAATTTTGAGGTTAGTCCTACACTCCGGGCGATACTGAGCCCATGCTACTAAATCTAATATAAGGAAGTACACAGTTCGGACCTCCCCTCATTCAATCAATCACAAAGATTTAATGCATGCACATTACCATAAGTTTGAGGTTAGTCCAACAATCCGAATGATACCGGTCCATTGTCTGCTTTGGACTTACGAGACTAGGCTTGCTAACCCAGTGGGCTTAGGTCCCCGTTACCCCCCTGCCTCACAGTTTTGCTTTTGGGATATTGTCCATCTTGGACTTATAGGACTGGGCTTGCTAACCCAGCAGGCTTAGGTCCCCGTTACCCGCTGCCTCACGGTTTTATTTTTGGGTGGACACTTCCACAACGCAACCCAAAACGTGTCACTAGCTTCGAGCGGACACTTCCACAACCTAACTTATGCATGAGTTACATAATAAACATTCAATGTTTTCCCCAACGTTTTGGCATGCAAATTCACATTTCATAACAATCACATATTAGTGCATGCCTTCACATATCACAATTCTCATTATAGTCACATAAATGAAGCTCTAAGTAAGCTTCTCTTTATTCATAACACATCACATTAAATGCTTAAGTTCACATTTCAATCTCATTTCACAAGCTCAAAGTCAAGATTTCCCTTCATCATAACCACAACATTTAGTTGCTATAATACTAGCATTCAGCAACATCACATTACACTACACAAATATCACACAAAGCATAATAACAATTTTATTGTGTCCTCAGAATGGTTTAGCTTACCTACCTTATCAAGTTCCACTGTTGATTCTTGGAGTTCATCCTAAAAACACAACAAAATTTCTTTAGGGGTTACCATACCACATCGGCAATAATTCCCTTTTCTATTTCATTGCTATACATACTCAATTAAACGATTTCTAGCAAATAGTTGTCTACCTCAAATTTCACACAAATTTGTAGACAACCTTTATACACATATAACATGTTTCCTAAAAATTTTCAAGGGAAAACAAGGTCATCTGCCCTATCAAAATCACTTAGTTCATTACTCTAATATTTATGTCAATGTATTCCTCCCACTGAACAGTAGAGCTTTAAGAATTTATAGAATTTGCAATCCTACTCAAATGGCTACAAAATTTTACAATTTCATAAAAAGCACATACAAAATTCACCATACCAAAAATTACAGTTTTTTAAAGGGTTTTGATCCTTCAAAAGCAATTTATTCTACTTACTCTATTCTGGAAGTTAGAACGCTCAGTTTTATCAACCCAATTGAGAAATGTCACAACAATTTGTACAAAGCATCAACAACCATGAAAATTTCTAATCTCAAAGAAAACATGTTGAAAGCTTTATACACCAAAAATCATAAATTTTTATGAAGATTTAACGACTCAAATCAAATTTGTTCACCTTACTCTGTTTGAAAATAAGGGAAATCTAAATTTTTGTGTTAGAATTTCAAAAATTCACCAAAATTCACATACTTCAAATTTTTGAGTGATTCAAAATTCTATGTACTTTAGGTATGTCTAGTTTCACCTATAAAAATTTCAAAACCATAAGACGACCCTAGAATTTACAGGATTTTTTTGACAAGTCATTGTTCAGTATATGGACTCTGCAGGATTTGAACATACACATTCCTTCTAACTAGCTAACCTCATCCACTCTTCTCACATCTATCATACTTCATCATAATCTATATTTTCCAATAGTTTTCAGGTTATGCACAGCATAAAAATACCATTACTCATGCTATATTACTATAATTTCATTCCAAAACTTCATAGAAAATACCGGAAATTGAAGGAGGATATTTAGTCTTATCTCTTCCTTGCCTAATTCTTCTTTCCTCTTCCTTGATTCCTTGAAAAAATTAGAGGAAAAATGAGGCAATATTAGAGGGAAAGTGAGGGCTAGAGGTGGAGAGGAACCCCCAAATGAAAATGATCTAGAGTTCTCGCCAACCCTCTCCTATATACTTATCCTCTCATGCCTAATTTGAATTTAAATTCCCCAAGTGGTCAAATTTTTTAATAAAGTCCACTAACTTATTTCTATCAACAAGCCACTTCCATGCATGCAAATAATTAATAACATTAATAATACACATATTGTAATGCAAATGAAGGTTAAGCACACTTACACAATTTAAGATGTCATATTTTTTCTGATAGATTACAGCTGGGCTACAACATCATCCATGTTCATCCTTTCTCTTGGCAACTCTGAAGAAGAAGTGACTCCAATTCTGAAGATTTAAATCAAGCACTATTTAACACTGTAACTTCTTATGCTACTCCTGTCGTTGTGAGGATTGGTCATCCTAGTCTGCCCTTCTTCTCGTTCTTGAAGAATCACTGGATCAATTATTTCAGCCACTTGTTTAGGCAGTGCTACCTTCACAAAATAATGAAGAGATCGCCATTAAACATCTCATCAATTGGCCTCTTCCCTGTAAGCATCTCTAGTAAGTGGATTCCAAAACTATACACATCATCGTGGGTAGAGACGTCACTTCCTGTACCATACTATGCAATTAAACTAACATAAATTTGTAATTATGGTTTTCCAGGAGTTATGATTAAGACAAGGAATAAATAATAATAATCTAGTAAGAACATGCTTGATTGCTTTCAGTTTAAGAAGTTAAAAAATACTATGAGGATTGATTGATACTGCTTGTGCAAAAGGAAATAGTTAATAGTCCTCATGTTTAATTAGGAGGTTAAAAATGATACAAAAGAAAAAAAATAGAGAACCAACAAAAGGACATTTTCAATGAATGATGAAATAGTCAATTGTACCTACCTAGAGCAACGTAACCAACGATTCGTTTTTACTTTAACAGAGCTGGTTTGATTCGTGGAGAAGTTATAAGTGCCTTCTGGAAGGAATTTTACTAATCCAAAGTCACTTACATGTCCTATCATTTCGTCGTCAAGAAGAACATTACATGGCTTGAGATCACAATGAACTATTAGGGTTTGGCTATGGTGATAAAGATAATCCAACGCACAGGCAACATCGATGGCAATATCTAATCTTCGTAGAAGATCTAGATTCCTTGGTGCCTTCTGTGCCAAATCTGTTACAAGATTTGGATACAGTCACTCCTCTAAGCTCCCATTAACAATGAACTCATAAACCAAAGCCTTGAAATCATTTCCTTAGAAATCAGCACTTGCACAAGCATTTATGATTTTGACAAGATTTCGATGCCTAATACTTCTCAAGGCTTCGCACTCAGCCATAAAACTCCTGGAAGCACCTCGATATTAAAGGTTAAGTACCTTCACTGCCACTACCATTTCATCATGGTCTAGGATTCCCTTATATACAGAACTGAAACTCCCCATAACAATCCAATTCCCTAAGGAGAACCCACCTGTAGCTTTCAGTAGATTCTCGTAAGACACTTGTGGGACTGAAGCCAACAATGGTGGTGGAGAAGAGTGATTCCTTTTTTTTCTTCTCTACAGGAGAATAATTATCAAACATAACATCAAAGCCAGAAACAAAATTCCAACAACTATATGGATTATCATCTTCTGTGATGCAGACCGTTTTTGCTTTGACATTTTGGACATTTGGATAAATTTAACTCGGCTATCCCACCATAAAGTTTATCATTTCTAGCAAGTGAAATAGCACTAGCATTTTTTAAGACTCCTTCTATCGGTACTTCACCCTCAAAATTGAAAGTTCTCAAGATATTTGGGAATCTGGCCGGACAAATGGTTGTGTGACAGCTCAAGATATTGAATGCCTCTCAAAAAACTTAATGATGATGGAATATCCCCTTCAAAGGAATTACTGTTCAGGATTAGTTACCCCAAGCTAACGCAACTGCCTAGACTACTACTAGGAATTGCACATGACAGATTATTCTCATATATAGCTAGACTGGCCAGATTTGTCAATCTACCAACATTTGATGGCAGGAAACCTATCAATTGGTTTTGAGATAGATCAAGATAAATTGACAAGGATGAGAGACCAATCACTTCAGGGTGTATGGTACCACTGAGATTGTTATGAGAAAGATCTAATAGTACTAAATATTGGCATCTCCCAAGACTTGATGGTATGCCCCCATGTAAGTTGTTTCTATCTAAACGTAGCCTGCTTAACAAGGTCAAATTTCCTAGACAATATGGACTATCGCCTGAGAAACTATTCCCTTGAAACTGCAAATCCTGTAGCTTTTGAAGATTCCCGATACTATTGGAAATATTGCCCGTGAATTGGTTGTTCCTAGATATAAAATCTCCAAGTTAACAAGATTCCTTATATCAATTGGGATGCTTCCAGAGATTCAATTATTTTCAACTGATATTATTTGGAGTTGCGTTGACAAATGGCCCATAGCTTCAGGCAACATCCTTCCAAATTTGTTATAATCAATGGACAATAGCTCTAAGCTTGTAGTGTTGCTCAAAGAATCAAGAAATTTCAGGTCATCTTCGTCTCCATATCCTAACTGATTGTGAGAAATACTAACCCAGTGGATCCTTTGCAGGTTCTCCAAAATAGGCACCTTTCCACTAAATCTATTCAATGGGACAGTAAGGGTATGTTTGATTCCATCACTTAACACTTTTTAGATCTAAACACTTTTTAGGACTTAATTTAGACCACTTAAAAACATGTTTGTTTGTTCTTTTACATACAACTTAAAAAAAGTGATAAAAATATATTTGATTTTTGATGTGACTTTTTCACCCTTGTAATAAGAGATGTAAAATATTTATATTATATTTATAACAATTCTTTAAAAATTAAATAATTAATAAAATTAAACCAAAATTATCATTTTTTACATTTAATGAAATTAAACCAAAATCATCCTTAGTATATATATTGATATTTATTAATTATATTTAGTAAAATTAAACTCAAATTATTAATAATTATATATTTAATATTTATTAATTACATTTAATAAAATTAAACCAAAATTTTCTGCCTCCAGACCACACGACTGCCTTCTTTCTATCACGTCATTTGCACCCACAAAGCTAATGGCTTCATTTCCTTCTCTCTTTCTTTTGCTTTATCTCCATGGGCCCATCACGTCTCTTTCTCTTACCAGCTCAGCTTTTATAATGTAAAAGGGGCATTAAAGATATTTTAATACATTCAGATGTTTTAAGAGAAAAAAAGTGATATTTTTTCCCTTTTTTTATTCAGACAAAAATATCTAAAAATAAGTGATTAAAACTTAAAACAAACAAGATTGTCACCTAATTCTATTCAGATTTAGAATTAAATGGACAAAACAAAAAGCCACTAAGTCTCATTAGATTTGAGGCATTAGATATTGAAGCAGGAATGGGTCCAGTAAATTGGTTTTTAACAACATTTATTACTTCAAGGTTAGGAAGAGTGAAGTCTAAGTCTGAAGGAAGACTCCCTTGAAGGTTGTTATCAGGAAAATAAGGGCACATCAGCGAAGATATGTTATAAATTAAGGGAGGAATTGTGCCTGATAGCTTATTTGGTCCAAATGCAATATAATAAATCCTCTTCAACTAACCAAGTGTTGCTAGAATTCTTCCCTCAAATTGATTTCCTATTGCTGAAAGGACCTCAAGAGATGACAAATTGCCAAAGGAAGGTGGGACTTCTCTAGACAGCTTGTTGAAGTATATGAAGATTTCACGGAGCTTTGACAAAGCTCCAAGCTCCCCTGGAACTTTCCCTACAAGTTGATCGTAACTTGATAAGTTGATAGGAATCCCTTCCCTCCCCCACCCTTTCCCACCCCCCCCCCCCAAAAAAAAGAATTGTTTTCCAGGCCTAAAAACTGTAACCTAAACAAATTACCAATCTCTGGAGAAATATCATTATGGTAGTTTTTGTTATTGAGATTTAAAGTTTTAAGAAAACTTAGATTTCCAATGGCAGGTGGTAAAGAACCCTTTAGTCCTAAAGAAGGAAAAAGTAACATGGTAACCCTTTGGTGACGTCGACTGCTTGTGACACTCTCCCATTGGCAAAAATGAGTGGAATCATTCCATGAACTAAAAAGCTGAAGAGGATCATGAGTAATTTTATCCTTGAAATCTATCAATGCAAGTTTATCAGTTTCATTTCCTTTGAGCATAGAATTAATGGAAGCAGTAAACCATGACACACAAAGCTTGAACTATAGAAAAGCAAGAAATGAAAGCTAACGGAGAAAATAACTATTCGACTCATTTTCTTTAAATCCACCAAATTATAAAAGAAACTTGATTTCATAAGATTACTTTATGGTCTATGAAACTTGGAGCCATTTAGGAAGGCCAATACGTCCTGTGGAAAGCTAGGAAATATTAAATACATGTGGTATATATGATTACGTCCTATGGAAAGCTAGGAAATATTAAATACATGTGGTATATATGATTACGTCCTATGGAAAACTAGGAAATATTAAATACCTGTAGTATGATACAAGTGAGAAGACTCCTAGCCACCGTTCACATTGCAAAAGGCCAAACAGCTTCTAGCTAGTCGTTATATTGACATCCTGTGCTTCATTTCCTAAAATGATTAGAATATCCAATTCTTTAAGTAAGCACTAGTTTACTATAAAAGGAAAGTTAATATGTTTCATATTTATACCCAATTCAGGCACATTCAGAGTGCCTTCAGGATCTCTATAAGGATAGCCTATAAAGATTATAGATGGTTGTGAATGTGAAAACTGTGGGATTGTTAGGGCCACTTTGTTGCTTCAATTATAGAGCAAGCGGAAGAGATCATATTGCAATAATAGTATAGTGGGAGAGACCAAGACATATAAATTGTTAAAAGAAGATAGCTGGGGCAACTTTTAGGCACCTAACTTTTCAATTGTCAAAGATTATAACTTAATTCTATAATTTTCTTCCAATAATCTTATCTTAAATGGTTTAGAAAGCTAGCTCAAAATACAAAAGTTCTAATAAGCAATTTTTAGTAAAAGATATAATAATAACTCATTCAATGAAATTATGTCATACCAAATAATATGAACTAAATTAATTGAAATAGCTATATTATTATAAAATTTTATTGTAAGTTAGGACACTGTTAAAACACAGATTTTTTTTTAAAGTTTGAATTTCCTAGAATTCTCATATTTGTTATTTAAATAAAAAAGAATAAATCATTAGTTTGTGAATCAAATTCTGTTAATGTGTTATATTCTTTTCCTTATGAAAATTCAACTATATCTACAAATGGGGGTCAACACATTTAATCCTATATCTGATACTATATTTCTACAGATGAAGCCTTGAATCCAACATAATCAATGGAAGTTCTATTATAATGCAACTCATAATTCGGCCCATGAGAGATACAAATAGATGAGATTGCTCACAAGTAGAGATGGCAATGGGGCAAGGTGGGGCAGGGGTGGGGAGGCCTTCCTATTCCCCACCCCATTGTTCAATTAAACCCACATTCTCTATATTTTTTAAAGTAGGGCATGGATGGGGAATCTCCATACAGGGAATGCTTTCCCCACCCTGCCCCACCCCACCCAGTTCCTCATACCAAAATCATTCATATAATTAAACTTAAGAATTTAACAAAATAACATAATATTTTATTTTTAGATAATAATATAATAATGCTTTTTCAAAAATCAATATATTAAATGTCAAATAAAAATAGTATTTTTTAACTTTATATATATATATATATATATATATATATATATATATATATATTATATGTAATAATTTTTTATAAGAAAATAAAAAACAATAAATTTTATATTTTTATATGTAATAGTAGAGTGCGGGGTTAGTGTGGGGTAGGGACTAGTAAACCCATCCCTACCCTATCACAATGTGAGGATTAAAATTCTATTATATCCCTGCCCCATCCTCATGAAAACTACCCTCATCCTCGCTCCAATAGATACGGATCTCCACAGATCCCCAACTTCACGTTACATTTTGCCATCCCTACTCACAAGAAGAGGTTTCACTAACATAGAACGAGAGGTGATGAAAAAGCTTCAGAAAAACTATGTCAAACTTTCAATCTTTCACTCACCCATCACTGAGACAACTAAACCTTCTAACAACGATGTTTACAAGCATTACTGGTTGGACAACATGGATGTTCTATCTTCAAGTCGCAATAAGTTTGTTTTTGATGGACTGTAGTTAGGCTGTAACATCATCCATGTTCATTCTTTCTCTTGAAAATTCTGAAGCACAAGTGACACCAATCCTAAATATCAAAATCAAGCATTCGACAAAGCTATAACCTCTCGTGCTACTCCTATAGTTGTCAGAATCAAATATGCTTGTATTTATCTGCCCTTCTTCTCTTTCTCAAAGAAACAATGGATCCACAATTTTATCAACTTTTTTAGGTATAGCTTCCTTGACCAAATTATGAATATTGAGATTTCCATTAAACATCTCATCTGTTGGCATCTTCCTTGTAAACATCTCCAATAAGAGTATGCCATAACTATACACATCACCATGTGTTGAGACCTCACTTCCCATAACATACTCTGCAATTCAATACAATAAAACTTCTTAGTTTGAGTAGGAAAATTTTCAAGGAATGATCGAAGAGTTAAAAAAGTATTTATTATCTGGTGTAGCATAACCAACAGTTCCTCTTACTCCAATGGAGCTTGTTTGATTATTTGATAAGTTATGAGAGCCCTCTAGAAGGAATCTTGCTAACCCAAAGTCACCTACATTTCATACCATTTCTTCATCAAGAAGATTATTACTTGGCTTTAGATTACAATGAACTATCAGTGTTTGGCTATAATGATTTAGATAGTCCAATGCCGAAGCAATATTTATAACAATGTTAAGTCTCTATAGAAGATTTAAATTCCTTGACACTTCCTGTGAAGAATCTGTTGCAAGATTTGGATGCAACAACTCCTCTAGCCTCCTATTAACCATGTACTCATAAACCAAAGCCTTGAAATCATTACCTTGGAAATCAACATATGCATAAGCAATTAGGATTTTGACAAGATTTCATAATCAAGTCTTCACACTTGGCCATAAAACTCCTGGAAGCTCCTTGATGTTGAAGGTTAAGTACCTTCACCACTACTAACCTTTCATCTCCATCTAGTTTTAGGACTGCCTTATAAACAGAATCGAAACTCGATCCCCATGCCAATCAAATTGTCTAATGAGAACCCCACCAATAGCTTTTAGCACATCCCCATAGGAAACTTGCAGAACTGAAGCCAACGATGGCGATATAGAAAATAATTACAAAACATGACATCATAATCAGAAACAGAATTCCAATAACAATAAGGATTATCGGTTTCAATTAGGCCAAGCAAATTCTATACAACCCATTAACACGACACGAACCCATTTGATAAAAACGTGTTTTGGATCTAATATTATCGGATCGGGTCGTTAATAGGTTAACACGATAAAACCCGTCTGATATTGGACCGTATTCAGGTTTATCCTATAAAAAATCGTTTCACCCATTTAACCTATTAATATTAAGGATAATTTATTGAATTTATTTATGATACATAAAAAGTAATAAAATGTAACAAATTATTATAAATACTAATTTATAAATATGTTTAACATAATGAAAATTATTCTAATACAGTTATGTCATCTTTAGGTGTGTACGAATATAACATTTTGATGGAAAATATAAAGAATAAACTTATAGAATGTCCTATTTTATTTTCAAAAATCATTTAAAAATTAGACATTTTTAATTGTTTATCTTAAATATGCTTTAAATGGACTTGTAAATGATGTTGGATACAAAATTTTGTTTATATTTTTATATTATATTAAATTTGGATATTTCAATAGGTCTCAAAATATTTTTTAGATATTAAATTTGTAAACTATTGGTTATATTTTATGTTTAGAATTTATACAAATCACGTTACACATATTGTTGTCGAGTTTGAAAATAAAAAACAGGTTAAATGGGTTGTATTCGGAAAACACATTAAGTTAACAATGGGATTTGGCTTAATATAATTTAACATGACACGAATATGAAACGACATGAAACCACTATAACACAACCTGTTGCCAGGTATAGTTTCAATGTCAAAGATCATGATTGCTTTGACCCTTTGATGGGACAATTGGACAAATGTAACTCGGTCGTCCCACCACAGAGGTTATTATTTCCAGTAAATGAAATAGCACTTGCATTTCTGAAGACTCCTTGCGTTGGTACTTCACCCTCAAAGTAATTATTAGAAAGATTTAAATTCTGCAAAAATGAGAAGTTCTCCCAAAATTTAAGGATCTAGCCAGACAAATTGTTGCCTAAAAGATCAAGATACTGAACACCTCTTAATGAACTTAATAAGAAGGAATGTTCCCTTGAAAGAAATTACCATCCATGATTAGTAGTTCCAAGCTAACATAACTACCTGGACTACCAGAAATTTCACCAGACAACTTGTTCTCCGAAATATCTCGACTAGCCAGATTTGTTGAGTTACCAACACTTGCGGGCAGGGAACCTATTAATTGGTTTTGAGATATATCAAGAAAAATTAATAAGAATAAGAGGCCAATCACTTCAGGGGGATAGTAGCACTAAAGATTGTTTTGAGAGATATTTAAAGATACCAAACGTTGGCATCTCCTAAGACTTGATGAGATGCTCTCCTGGAGGTTGTTTCTAATGGGGAACCCGTACAATAAACAACCAAAATCTAAACACCAGCAATCTTCAACCAAACACTCACATATAATCAACCAACAAACTATTTGAAAAATTCTTTACTACATCAAATAATCAATGTCTGAATAATGTCTTACAAAATAACAATAAAAACTTATATTTATACTAACCAAGATATATAATTCTAAAAATATTAGGAATTTGAGTCAAATTAGGAAAAGTCACAATCCCTAATTGAGTCAAAATCCCTAAATAAGAAAATTTATAATTCAATTAAATCCTAAATAACTAAATTATTAAAAAGAATAAATTATCCCTAATATAAGCATAAACCATACTGCATCAATTCTCTCTTGCTTGAAAAACTTGACTCCTGATAAGTTGCTCATGGCAGATGCTGCCAAGACATGATAAAGCACCAAGTCTTGTCTTGGACAAACATAGGAAAGTCGTCGATCCAAGTCTGCACTTCACGATAGTCCAAAAGCATGAATACTAGTAGTTGAACACTAGGCAATGTTGCATTGATAGACGTCAATGCTGGCGAAGAAGTAATGAACATCATAGGAGACTTCAAAATAGAGACAAGCATCCCCTAGTTTGAGTATTTATCCAACACATGATCCACTCCTATGAAATCAACATCAACATTGGACTCAGAGATAACTTCTTCGAGTGGTTTAGAAGGGTCAAAAGAATTTTCTTCATGAGATGGTCTAGGAATCACAAGAGAATCTTCTTCAATCATAATACAACTTCAATAGGATGTTCTTCAACCTTCAAATCTTCAACATACGTAGACTCAAATTCACCCATAAGCTCTACCTCAATAGAACTCTCTTTAATATGGACTTCAACATCTTTAACTTGAATCTCAACCTGATAATCATCTTCACTTGGAACTTCATCATCCATAGTTTCTTTCTCAACGTCTTCCTCAACTTTTTTTCTTGCATCTGAAAATTTTATTCAACAAGTTCACAGTTGGTAGGTTGAACTTGCTCACAAGATTGTGGGATATTAGTGGGGAGATTCTCACAACTCTTATATGTTAGGTCATAAGGTGTACAAGATGTCGACTTACTCTTATAGTCATCCCATATCTGAATTATTTTATCTGTGCATCTTTTTTCTTCCATGTCATAATACTCATTATTTTGAGATTGATAACTTGCCACTTTTTTATGCTCATAGGTTTGAGGCTTCCTTCTTATAGGCAATATATAGGCTTAAGATGTGAAGGTAGAAAAGTATTAATTACTAAGCGTTTCATCTCGTCCCAAGTTGCAAGTTCTCTGCTTCTTACACACTTGTGCTTAACCATCCACCATTTAAAAGCAAAATCTCTAAGTTAAGTTGCACCACAATCAACTATCATATTTTCTAGAAGATCTATATAGTAAAAATATCATTCCAAGCTTTCAAACCATTGAAGAATCTTTTTACCATAATAAGGACGGAAGTCAGAAAGAATAACTTTCATATAAGGATGACGGCGAAACCCATAAATTTCAAGCTTTTATTGAAGGCAATCTCATGTTTCTCATATTCATGTTTGCTTTGGTAAGCCCAATAAGCCATCGAGACTAAACTACAAAAGTCAAAAGGCATGAAGGGCTGCACAAATTAAACTGCAAATCCTGAGACATTAAAGAACTCATCGGTACCTCTTCAAAGTTCAGGGGCTGACTGATATTATCCAAGGTAGCACTAAATTCTAAAATTTATGGGTAGAAGTGAAAATGTGCAAGATTAATGGGTTTCCAAGAATTAGGCTTGATTTAATGGCAAATTACTTGAAAGCCCTAATCAAAGATATCAATCAACTTCGAAAAGTGACAAATAACTCCCTAACCTCAATTATCCAAGTAACTGCGTGTGGAGGAGCAAGTGGCGAATTTCGACAACCAGACTATGATGGCTAAATCTCCAAGCAACAAATCGATAATTGGTGAAGCTTTTTCAATAGGTGGTGAGCGATGGTGGTTTCTGGTGATTTGTGTGGTGGCTTCCAAACTAAATTTTGGGTTTTGAGGACTTTTTCGTAGGGATTAGCAATCGTTGAAGAAGAGAAAGTTGTCAGGGAGGAGCTGATCTATGGCTTGGTGGTGAAGGTGAGATACCACTTGCTAGTCAACGGTAATGAACATTGACGCAGGCAACTGTTTTTGCGTATTTTGAGGGGTTTCTGGTGGGATTTTGGTGATAGTGATGAAATAATGATGGGGGTGGCCCGATCTACAGTTTGATAGGTTCGATGAAGGGTGATTTGTCGGTGACCGATGATGAACAATAAATCCGACGATAAATAGTAACAAATAGTGACTGTGTTTGGAGATGATTTTGTGAAAACAATGTTAGACTTTGATATCAAGTTGATGAGGACTCGTACAACAAACAACCAAAATCTAAATATCAAGAATCTTCGACCAAACACTCACACACAATCAACCAACAATTTGTCTAAATAATTCTTCGATATATCAAGTAATCAATACCTGAATAATGTCTTATAAAATAAGAATAAAAACCTATATTTATACTAACCAAGACATATAATTCTAAACAGACTGAAAATTTGAGTCGAATTAAGAAAAGTCAAAGTCCCTAGTTGTGTCAAAATCCCTAAATAATAAAATTTCTAATTCAATTAAACCCTAAATAACTAAATTATTGAAAAGACTAAATTATCTCTAATATAAAAATAAACCATACTGCATCACTTTCCCTCTAATCTTAGGTTGCTTAACAATGTTAAATTTCTTAATATCCCTTGTGAATATGTTCCCAAAACTACACTCCTGTAGCTTTTGAAGATTTCCAATACTGCTGGAAATCTAGCCCGTAAATTGATTGTTCTTAAGTTGTAAAATCTCCAAGTTAACAGATTTTGTACCCTAATTGGGATGTTTCCAAATATTTGATCATTTTCTACTTATATTATTTTGAGTTGGGTCAACAAATTTCCTATAGCTTTAGGCAATAACCCTCCAAATTGGTTGTAATCAATGGCCAACTGCTCTAAGCTGGTAACATTTTTCAAAGAATTAAGAAATCTCAAGTCATCCTCTTTTCCATATAATTGATTATGAGAAATACTAACCCACTTGAGGCTTTTTAGGTTCTCCAAAGTAGACACCTTTCCAGTAAATCTATTCCCTGGGATCGTGAGTCTCATCAGATTTGAGGCATTTGATATCAAAGGAAGAATAGGACCAGTAAATCATTTAATAGCAACATTTATCACTTCAAGGTTAAGAAGAGTGAAGCCTAAGTCTAAAGGAAGACTCCTGTGAGGTTGTTTTTGCAGGAAGATGTAAAGATATCAGAGATGAGATGTTGTAGATTGAGGAAGGAATCGTACCTGATAGCTTATTCGCTCCAAATGCAATATTGCCAAGTGTTTCTAAAATTATGCCTTCATGTGATTTTGTGATCCTGAAAGGCTATCAATAGATGATAAAGGCTATCAATAGATGACAAATTGCCAAAGGAACGTGGGATTTCCCCTGATAGGTTGTTGAGGTACATATAGAGTACACACAACTTTGATAATGATCCAAGCTCCCATGGACCTATACCTATAAGCCTATTGTTGCCTAACTAGAGGGATCCAAGGTTAACACAACTTGGTAAGTTGGCTGGAATTATCCCCGTAAATGAATTGTTTTCCAGGCCTAGATGCTGTAACCTAAACAAGTAACGAATTTCTTGAGGAATTACATTGCGGGAGCAATTGTTATTGAGATTAAATCTTTGAGAAAACTTAGATTTTCAAAGGTGATAGAGACCCCTCGAGTCTTGAAAAGGGAAGAACTAACGTGATAACCCTCAAGTGACATCGACTGCATATGACACCCTCCTATTGGCAAAAGTGGATTGAATCATTCCACAAACTCAAAACTTGAAGAGGATCCTAAGTAATTTATCCTTGAAATCAAGCAGAGAAAGTTGGTCTCTTTCATTTTCTTTACTCATAGAAGTGGCAGAAGTAACTAGAGTACTAGACCATAAGACTTGACCAAGAGACAAGCAAGAAAGAGAACCGAAATGAGAAAAAAAAAACTATTCGATTCATGATTATGGAGTCTATTGAATTGTGAAACACACCCAACTTGATTATAAAATTGTTCATGGGTAGAAATTATAGGCACTCAGGAATAGCAACAGCCAACATCTTGTCATATACAATTCAGGATGTCAAATTTCTAATGCAAGTGGGCAGAGTTCTAGCCAGGATCCAGATAGTAATTGAAAAGGCTGCAAAACTTTTAGCGCGATATTCAACCTTCATTAATTCTGAAGAAGCACAGATTTCCTTGCCTCTCTATTCCCTAACGTTCACAAAACTTTTAATAGGTAAGTGGTTCATTTATGATATAATAAATAAATTTCTATGTTTTAACGTCTTTCTAACTACTAAATTTAAGATCTTACAATTTATTGAGTCTTTGAGCATTGTATGTGAAAACTTTGGGATTTTGAAGAATACTTTGGTTCATTAATTAAGAGATTGTCCCTTCAAGTTTCAACGACTTGGATGGATATTCTAATCATGATAATTACTCTTAAAACGTATTGAGAAGAGGCAACTGGTCCAAACGTGATGACATCAAATATCATTTTTCTCATAACGATATCTTAAGATATATGAGAAAGCTTCTTTAATCGTGTTCTACACATCTTACTTATTTCATCTATATGATGTAATTGTTATTAACGTCAAATGACCATTATCCGCTAACATGTTTAACAAATATCTAATAAACTTTAAAGCTATAAATTACAAACTGCTCATCATCTTTTCCAATGAGCTCACATATTTTCTGTGGAGCTCTAAATTTAACCATTTATTCCGCCTATAACAACCCTTTTGTACTTAAGTCTTGATGAATATTATTGCAGTAAAAAGAACATTATTTACAAGTTTTATCTGAATATTTATAGTAAAGAAAAATCAGTGCCTAAATTAAAGAGCAGAGACAGTGAAAAGCATCCTAAACTACAGGGATTTACTATAATAAATCTTGAATTTGTACTCAATCAATCACTTGATACTTTCCTATTATTATGAAGATTTAATCACTTGATTCTTTCTTATTACCGCCCACAAAGACAAGAACACAAGCGACCTCCTACGATCACTCGCAAGTTACAAGAAGGAACCATTTAACACAAAACAGAGAGACAAAAAGGCTTTAGAGAAACCAATATCGTTGTCGACTTTCGACAATGCCCAAGCCAACTCACCCATTCGACAATAATTTTTACCAAGGCATAACTCCCAGCGTTTGGAATCGGTAGTTGACTAGGGCGGAGCCACATTGGGACCAGTGGGGGATTGCCCCCACTGAGTCCAACGTGAATTTTTTTTTTTTAAAGAAAAATTTTGGGGTCCATCTTAGCTTTATTAATCACACTTGACCCCCAAAACTTACGAATATACCTGTCAAATCCCTTTTTACGACATGTGTTAACCTTTAACCCAGCAAACTCATTATTTAAAATATAAAATCACATTATCAAAATTATTAATAAGGTCTACCGACTTATATATATTAGAACTCTTCTTTCTTTATATATTTTATATTTATTGTTAATTAAACTATAAATATTTTTAATATGTGAAATTAACTTGCAATGAACTATTTGTTTTTAACATACTACTTTAAAAAAAATGATTGTTTTTTAATCGAATACCAAGTTTAATATTAATTGAAATTAACTACGAGACAGACATTTTAATATTATATTATTAAGACTAAAAGGTAATTATAACAAGATATGAGTGTTAAAATTAATATGTAATCTTAATTACTTTTTTACTAATTATCAAATATTTGTCATTATATATTTTTAATATATAATGATATATTAAAGAAAAACTGTTTATTATATAGTATATTTTTATTATATTCAAAATTGTCCCCTTTGATTTACTTTTCTTTGATTTACTTTTCTGGCTCCGTCATTGCCAGTTGACTCACCCATTTTCAACAATAATACCCATATTTTGACGCTACAGATTACATGTTGGGGATCAGCAGCCGACTCCAACAATTACGTGTCTCTATTATGGTGCATTCAATGATATGGATGGCACCAAAATGATAGGTGATAAGTTTTTAATGAGGAGCTCTGATAGTGAATTTCATAAATAGTTATTAGTGAATCATACAATTTGCCTATTAAACCGTGTTCTAGGTTCAAGAAAGATGTTTTTGACCAATTCTAATTTGTGGACAACACCGGTTATGTCCATTCGATCCCGCGGTGACTCCGTCGAACATCCCACTCTAATCCTTACCATAGAAATCAAGCATTCCTTTCGGTTGTTTTTTTCCTCCATTAGCTCATCATTAGTAGCAGCCACCCTCTCATCATCATTTAGAAGCACCGGATCCACAGTTTCCATAACGCTATCAGGTAATGCCAATCTAGCAAAATTATGAAGATTAAGATCCCCCTCAAACATAAGGTCTTTAGGTCTTTTCCTTGTTACCATCTCCAATAACAAGATACCATAACTCTACACATCTCATTCATCGACACCTCACTTCCTAGACCATACTCTGTCATTCACAAGATTTAAATTGAAAAGTATATGATTTCAAATTATAATTAATAGTTGCAAAGTTATATAAGAAGCATATGTGTTAACATGAAACTTGAAGACAAAATCTATAGTGATTACCTGGAGCTGCATGCCCAATTGCTCCTTTTACTCCTATAGAACTACTTTGAATTGTATTTGCCCCTTCGAGAAGAAACCTTGATAGCCCAAAATCTCCAATATGAGCAGTCATGTCACTATCAAGAAGAACGTTGCTTGGCTTTAGATCATATTGAAGTACTGGGTCTTGGCAATGGTGATGGAGATAATCTAGTGCAAATGCCACATCCACTGCAATGCTTATTCTTTGAGGACTGGTAAGATTCTGAATTTTAGATTGCTGTTTTTCTATTTCCAAAGCTGCATGTAACCACTTTTCAAGACTCCTATTGGATATATACACATAAATGACAACTTTGAAGTTGTTACCTTGAAAATCAGTGCTTAAGCATGAAGTTATAACCGTTGCAAGATTTCTATGACGGATATTTTTTAATGCTTTACACTGAGCTATGAAACTATTGGAAGCTCCTTGGCGCTGAAGGCTAAGTACTTTGATGGCAAGAACTGTTCCAACTTGATCAAGAATTCCCTTGTACACAGAGCCAAAGCTTCCCACACCAATCAAGCTTGTTGAAGAAAACCCATCAATTGCTTTGAGGAGTGTCTCATAGGAGACTTTTATGAGAGCTTTTGGAGCATGTTTCCAGTATCAGAATGTTGTTTTCCTCTTTTCTTTCTTAGCCAACAAAAAATGAAAATTGAAAGAATGGTGAATCCTAAAAAGACAATTGCAATTGAGACTAACATTTTTAATACTTGTTGGGAGATCCTTTCTTTGCTATTACTGGTGCATTTAGGCAATTGCAGTTCAACTATGCCCCTATATAGTCTATTAGCGTTAACTGATATTGCACTTGCATTAGTGAAAACTCCTTTCGTAGGTACTTTCCCTTCCAAATGATTGAATGACAAATTTAGATTCTTCAAGGAAAGAGTCTCTAGAAACCTTGGAATTTGTTCAGACAAATTGTTACGAGAAAGATCAATATTTTGAATACCTTTCAAAGAACTCAAAGATGGAGGTATGGATCCATGGAAGAAGTTTCCCTCCATATTGAAGTATTCAAGATGAGAACGAAGACCAAGTTCATTCAGAATTATACCCGACAAGTTGTTGTTAGACACGTGATTAAAGATAGAGCTTGCAAATTACCAACACTTAGAGGTATGGATCCTACCAATTGGTTTTGGGCTAGATTCAGCGAAACTAACAGATATGCTACATCAAAAATTTGTTCAGGTATGGTTCCGCTGAGGTCATTCTGGAAAAGAAGGAATTTTGCTAATTTTTTAAAATTCCCTAGACTAGAAGGGATGCCTCCTGATAATTGTTATTGTTCAAGCCAAGATGATAAAGTTTTGACAGGTTACCTAAAGAAAAGGAATTTCTTATGAGAGTCTGTTGTCAAACAGAACCAAAGCTTGTAGATTCTGAAGCTTACCTATCTCTTTGGGAATTTGCCCTGTACATTGGTTATTGTCCAAACCTAATAAATACAGGTTAACGAGATTACTTATCCCTGATGGAATCCTTCCATGCAAAAAGCTCAAACCCAAGTACAAACGTTCAAGTTTAGCAGAGAGATTACCTACTGAATGAGGCAATACTCCTCTGAATTGGTTGTAACCTACAAAGAGAGCCCACATGTTGCTACACTTTACCAACGACTTCACAAAACTCATTTCATCAACCTCCCCACTTCCTAAATTGTTATATGCCACATTTAGGTATCTAAGATGTTGCATGCCTCCAAAATCAACTGAGAGTCTCCCAAAAAATCTATTAGACGCTGGTTGAATACTTTGGAGTTCTGAAGGATTGCATAAAGATACTGGAATAGATCCATCAAACATGTTATTGTCGATTTGAAAAAGACTCAGATGAGGAAGCTGAGTAAAATCCAAATTTTGTGGAAGGCTTCCATGAATTGATTATAGGACAGAGAAAAATTAACGAGGAGAGAAAGATTGCATATGGAAGGAGGGATGTACCTGATAAACCGTTTCCGCCAAGTCCAAGAGACGTTAACTTTTTTAGTTGACTCAATGAAGTTGGAATATTTCCTCCCAAAGCGTTTTTAGCTATGCAGAACGATTCCAGGGCGGTAAGATTCCCAAAAAATGGTGGAATTCCTCCTGTCAAACTGTTGAAGTGTAGAGATATTCTTTTCAGGTTGAACAAGGAGACGAATTCTGGTGGAATTTTTCCCTCTAGCTTGTTATATCCTAAAATTAAGAACGTGAGCATGGAATAAGAGGACAAGTTCGCTGGTAATTTCACCCACCAGCGAGTCATTGGACGTACGTAAATCTTTTAACCTAAACAGACGACCAACTTCAGGAGGGATTCCATCTTGGATACTGTTGTTTGAAAGATCGATCTTCCTCAGCAAGCTGAGATTGCCAATGTTTGGTGACAAGGAACCAAACAAACCTCTAGAATGAAGGTCTAAGACTGTGACTCTTCTATACCTGAGATCGCAGATAATGTCTTCCAGTTGGAAAAGCTCAAGGAGCTGTTATGGTATAAAGCTAATGAGACAGAAATAAAAAATGCAGAACTTAGGAAAACAGAGTTTCAAAAATTATTTTCACTCCAAAACTTTACAATGATAGAACTATTCTTTTTATACAAGGTGTATAGAAAGCTCTAGACTAATAGCTGGGAAGATCCTAGACGTAGACATGATCAATGGTGTTTATATTTGTAGTTGTCATTTGCTGAGTCAATACAAGAACTTTACAGCTGCATTCTTATCAAGAAGAGACACATAAGACTGCTGACTTGTTTCATCTTGCAGTTGATGTGTACTGGTTAAATCCAAATCAACATCAATTAATTTATCAATTTCCTTTTCATCCTCCCTTAAGCTCAACTGTCTCCCTGTGACATTGAGCTTACTTCTTAGATATTGAAATCCATCAGCTGTAAGGGCCTTGGTGAAGATGTCTACAACTTGATCTGATGTTGGAACATATCTGATCTCTAGTTTCTTATTTGTCACTTTGTCTCTTATAAAATGAACATCTAACTCCACGTGCTTGGTTCTCGAATGGAAAACTGGATTTGTTGTCACTGATGCAACACTTTGATTGTCACACCATATGATAGGTGTCTTCATCAACTTTAGATTTAGGTCATCAAATAGTGATTTCAACCAAGAAATTCAGCTATAGTTTGTGCCAATGACCTATACCCACTTTTAGTATTGGACCTGGCTACCACTCTTTGCTTCTTTGAAGACCAAGAAACTAAACTATTTCCAAGGAATACTAGGGGTGCCAATTCGTATTCGCGGGTCGTGTTCGTGTCGTGTCGAGCTGTGACACGATAAAGATTGATCCAACACGAACACGACCTGTTTATTATTCGTGTCACTGTGACTCAACACGAACATGACACGACACGATTAATAAATGGGTAACACGACACGACACGCTAACACGAATAATAAACGGGTCGTACTCATGTTAGACACGAACACGACCTGTCTAACACGAACACGACCTGTCTAACACGATTAAGACACGTTTAAATTATTGACACGACTCGATTGACACGGTTATGACCTGCTAACACGATTATGACACGTTATACATTTACAACACGATTATGACACGAATATACATTAAAAAATATTTTTAAATGAAAAAGATATAACAAAAAATACAAGATTAAACAAGATTAAATACCAAGAAATCATACAAACTTCAAATGTAATACAACTACCATAAGAAAACAACTTTAACAATTCAAATACAACAAAATTAATAAAAATAAAGTCCTTCAAATCTCAAATAAACATGCATCACATTCCCAAATTATGGATGACTTTGAACAAGTTCATCACAAACAAACAAACTATAAAGTTACAATTACCCATCACAAATCACAATTAAGTGCATCACAAACAAACACAAAAAAGTTCTTCAACTCTTATCCATCTCCTCTTCAACTCTTAAGCAACCTACAAAAAGAAAAATCATATTTATGAAAAAAATCAGATTATAGAATTATATAAGACATATTATAAATTAATCAAGAAAGTTTACAATTTGTTCATGATCTCATAAACCATAACAATGAAAACTACAATACACTTCAATTACCAAATCAGATTTCACATGTAAATGAATTATGCACTTACACAATTAAGACGTTCATGTCATGGAAGAACTACCAGCCGATTCTCCAGCTTGTTGGTTGATACTCAAGTTCATTACATCTTCAGTCAACTCCTCTATCTTTAGACTTTCAGTTTCTATGAAATCCAATCATTTATAAAATGAATAAAGAAGTATTTATAAACATAATAAAACAAATTATAGAGGAAGAAAACAAAAATAAATTGTTAAAAGAGTTACCTTGTTGTCCAAACAAGTAATCTCTAGTGCAAATCAAAGCCTCTACTATATCCGGCGTAAGTACACTTCTAAATTGATCAAGAACTCGTCCACCAACACTATAAACTGACTCAAATGCAACCGTAGCAACTGGAATGCTTAAAATATCACGAGCCATCCAAGCAACTTTAGGATAACGAAACTCATTTCCTTTCCAAAAAAGAAGAATATCCATATTGGCTAACAATTTTGTCCTTGGTTCATCCAAATATAACTCCAATTGTGACTTTTGATTTGAAATTGTTTGTCTAAAACTGTCAACTTGATCAAATTCCTATACATATCATAAGAAATAAGAATCATTAATAAAATGAACAAGTAAATAACACAAATATTACACAAATATATAGATTTGGATGAAAAGTTTAGTGTTTTTTACCTCTAATAGAACAGCTTCTACAGCTTTCCGAGCAGTCATCATGTCTTGACTAATCATATCATCAGGATCTCTGGATGAAGAACGTACACTAGAAGTTGGATTTCTTTTGTACTCATTGTACAAAGAAAACATCTTCTAACTAACTTTAGACAACTTAATCTCAAACTCGTCCCCATAAAGTTTTTTATATGCAAACTCCACAAATTGCATTTTGTATCTTGGATCCCAGACAACTGCTATAGCCAAAATAATGCAATAATTTGACCAATACTTCTCAAACTTAGACAACATGCGCTCAGCTATATCCTTCAAGTAGTCATATTCACTTTCAAAGTGTTGCTTTTAAGTCAAATGAGCCACAAACACTTTAGAAAAGTACAAGTTTGAAGTTGGGTACTTTGA
>SNVD02009358.1:0-37466 GCA_013180625.2 Boswellia sacra | reverse complement strand
AAAATAATTTTTAAAATACTTTTGATTTTTATGAGTTTTTTATCCTAAGCCTCTTTTATCAAAAACACACCTTTGGTTTTGTAACATAGAATTCAAATTTTTTGTGCGTTTTGTAAAACTATCAACAATATTTCTTAAGTCATTATTTTCCTTTTTCAAAATAACATTTTCTTTCTCTAATTTATCAAAATCCTTTTGTTTTAAAATCTCATTTTCAGTTTTAAAAAATGTATTTGACTTTCCAAACTTTCAAAATCTTTTGCTTTAACCCCCCCCCCCCCCCAATTTCATTTTCATGTTCTAAAGCTTTCATTTATTTCCACCAACTCTTCTAATTGACGATAACATGATTTTTGACTTATTTTGAAAGCATTGATTTTTGATATTTTGTTTATTCAACTTGCACATGTAAAATTTTGGGATTAATGCGTCAAGTAATTTCATCATATGAAAGTTGTTAGATCATAGTTTAGAAACTTACCTCATCTTCACTTAAAGCCATGAAGCACCATGTTTGCACTTCGCAATCTTCTTCTCGGTTAGCGCTAGCTTCATATATCCACAATTTGTAACTTTCATTGCTTTGGATTTCTTGTTTTGACTTACGAAGTAAGGATACAATCCATCTTTTTTACAGTCCCGGTTTCTTGCACTCATAGCAAATGACTTGATCATTTTTCTTATCTTGCTTTGAGCTTTGCCTTTTGTACTCCCTTCTAGAATTCTTCTTGAATCCTTGGTTTCTTCTAATCATCCTTTTAGCTTTCTTGTGATGAATGCAAGATCTTCATCATCTCCTTCATCGTTGGACTCATCATCTTCTTTTGTTGAAGATTTGAAAGCGATATTTTTCTTTTTCTTGAAATCTTCTTCGTTCTCCTTCAATGTGATTTCATGAGTCATGAGAGAACCCATAAGTTCTTCTAATGGTAGTTTGGTGAGGTCCTTTGCTTCTTGAATTGCCGTCACCTTTGGTTCCCAAGATTTTGGTAGACACCTAAGAATCTTTCTCACCATTTCAACATTAGAATAAGATTTACCAAGAGATTTCAAACTATTAATAATATCCGTAAATCTAGTAAACATTTCAGAAATGGATTCATCCGATTTCATCTTAAAAAGCTCATAACTATGAACTAGCATACTAATTTTAGATTCTTTAACTTGACTAGTTCCTTCATGAGTAACTTCAAGTGTGTGCCATATTTCTTGTGTCGTAGAACAAGTAGAAATTCTATTAAACTCATTTCTATCTAGAGCACAATATAACACATTCATAGCTTTAGCATTCAAACTCAATTTCTTTTTATCATCTTCACTAAACTCTTTAGGTTCTTTAAGCATTCTTTCTCCATTTTCAATTTTGGTAGGAACAAAAGGTCCTTCCAAAACAATAGACCACAAAGCATAATCAAAAGATTTCAAGAAAATACTCATTCTAGTTTTCCAATAAGAGTAATCACTTCCATTAAAAAAATGGAGGTCTAGAGATAGAAAGTCCCTCAACATATGAAGTTGAATTAAAAGTTGCCATAGCTCAAAAATTGATTAAGATTTAAAAAATTGAGCACCCTTGCTCTGATACCACTTGTTGACCCAGGTATGGCAACCCAAGAGGGTGGGGTTGGTGAATGGGTTTTTATTTATAAAAAACGGATTTAGAAAACTTTTCTTGAAAGATCAAATTATTTAAATATTTCTTTAAGAACAAAGGTGAAGAAGATGAAAATAGAATGCAATCAAGAGAATGGCAATAAAGAACAATCACAAGTGCAAGTAAATGTAAAGAGGATAGGGATAGAGAGAGTGCAAACTCGATATACGTGGTTCGGCAAACATTGCCTACGTCCATGGGCTCCTAGCCCACAAGCCTAGGCTTTCCACTTAAGTTGTAGAAATCTTTACAACTTGCTTGATGAACAACTCACCAAGACTTTTTCCTTCAACCTTGATGACACCCACACCACAGAGTTCTTCTTGATGAATAACCTCACCAGGCAACTTCCTTCAACTCTTGATAACACCACACCAAGATTCTTTGAAATGAATACCTCACAAGGTAACTTCCTCAACTCTTGATAACACCACACCAAGAGTTCTTCTTGTGAACAACTCCACTACAAGGAAAGAGTTCTCTCAAGGATACTTTATCCTTTTTTTTAAACAAGAAGATCTCACTCTCACCACAATTACAAGAAAAAAGTAAATTTTTACAACAAAAGTACAACTCTCTTTAAAGAGTAGATAAAGAATATAAAAGCTCTCTAGACTTGATATTTCTCTTGTTTTTTTTGCTTGATAGAATACTTCTCTTGCACTGGTTGAATGCATGGGAGAATGGCTCCTTTTATAGGCAAATGAGATGAACTTAATCAAGTGAAGACACCATCTCCAAATTTTCTGCCCACCATAAAAACCGTAATCTTGTCTGCCATTTTGTCAATGTTCCATTTGAAATTTGAAAATCTGTAAAACATAAAAGATTTTCACATTTGAATAAGCTTTCCAACGCATCAATAACCAAGTCATTTGGATATCTGTAGCTCAAGATATGGGCAAAACACCATTCGGTGCTTAAGTGACTTGATTTTTCTTCCATGTGTCTGTCCACTGACTTGAATGAAAATTCTGTCAGCCTTCCATTTGAAATTTGAATTTCTTCAAAACATAAAAGATCTGAATATTTCAATAAGCTTTCCAAAACATTAAGAATCAAAGCAATTGGATATCTCTATCTTAAGATATGGCCAAAACATCATTCGGTGCTCATGTGAGTTGATTTTTCTTCTCTGTGTCAGTCCACCGAATTGCATGTCAATTATGTCGGCCTTCTATTTTAAATTTGAATTTCTTCAAAACATATGAAATGTGCTTCATTAAGTCCTCTTTCTAATGCCACAAGAATCAAGTCATTTTGATTTTTCTAGCTCAAGATATGTCCAAAAGAGTATTCGGTGCTCATGTCAGCTGCTTCCATTTGTCTTTCAACTTGCATGATGATTTGGACGATCTTACACTTAAAATTTGAATTTCTTTAAAACATATGAAATGTTATAAATTGGGTAAGCTTTCCAAAGGCTCAAGAATCACGTAATTTGGGCATTTGTAGAGAAATATATGACCAATTGATTAAACATTGCTCATGTGTCACATTCCTTGAATCAAACCTTGTACTTATACTTTGGTGCCTTTAACATGTAGTCTTCTCCTTAGCTTCAACACTTCATTTTAATAAGTCCCTTCTTGATTTTATAATTATTTTAATAATCTTATTCTTGCACATAAATAAATATATTAGTAAATCTCAATGAATCAATGTGTATTGTTATCATCAAAATTATCATATAGCCTTAGGGCTAACAGGTTTTTCTTTCATTTGGCTATAAAAGAGGAGAGTCTTACGGCTATAGGGAGAGAGAGAGAAGGAGGAGAAGAAGAAAAAGAGAAGGAAGAAAAAGAGAGGAAAAGAAGGGAAAAATCAAAGAGGTGTATAGGCTTGGAAACCAAGTAGGGATTTTCTAACACTATACTTAAATCATGTTCTTTATTTTTATTGTTTTAATTGATATTGGTTTGTAATGCATGTGAGTTATTGTTAAATTGATTGTTTGTTGCTTGGATGATGAATTATTTATGAAATTATGTGCTTATGAAGTGAAGGAGAGGTTGTTCTTGATGGAAGTTGTAGTTCATGTGACAGTTCTATGTTATTTGGGCTGCTGCTTTTTTCTGGATAGTGATTTGTACAATTTTTTCTTTGTTTAGGAAAATAGACATATGAAGCTTTAAAGAGCCACTGATTTCATTAAATTTGGATTTAAAAAGAAATTTTGGTGAATTTTTGAAATTGGAGGTTGAAATCTGGAAATGATACTGTTCATCCAACCGATCTGAACATTTCACAATTCTGTATCTTTTGAGACTGATATTCAATTCGATACAAC
The DNA here is from genome assembly GCA_013180625.2 of Boswellia sacra. Classification (NCBI taxonomy): domain Eukaryota; kingdom Viridiplantae; phylum Streptophyta; class Magnoliopsida; order Sapindales; family Burseraceae; genus Boswellia; species Boswellia sacra. The sequence continues at coordinate 33,522 of SNVD02009358.1, read as the reverse complement.
TCGATACGTAACTGTCGAGTGTTGAGTGTCTGGTGTCGAGTGTCATAGGCACAACTCGACATATAAGTGTCGAGGGTCGAGTGGCTGGTGTCGAATGTCGTATACACGACTTGACACGTAAGTGTCAAGTGTTGAGTGTCTGGTGTCGAGTGTCGTATGTACTACTCAACATTTAAGTGTCGAGGGTAGAGTGGCTGGTGTCGAGTGTCATATGCATGACTCGACATATAAGTGTCGAGGGTCGAGTGTCAAAAAGTAGGCAGATATCGAGTGTCGAGTGACGAGCGAATCCGACACAACTAGGTAAGTGGCGAGTGAACTGACACGACTATGTAAGTGTCGAGTGTCGAGTGAATCCAACACGACTATGTAAGTGTCAAGTGTCGGTTGCGAAACCGATACAACTCGACATGTAAGTGTCAAGTGTCGAGTTATGAAAGTGTCGAGTGTCGAGCAGAATTACAGAACCGACCCGACCCGTGTGCACCCTCCTAACAGGTCTGGATTTTTCATAAAAAATGTATTCCCTTGAGACTTATTTTAGAAATTATAATGAAAGGTTTATAAGTGTATGCATTGGACCTTGGATGGGCTGTTTTGAATACGGATCCAAGGAGAATTCGGATATGAAATTCTTAGTGTTGGACCTTGGATGGGCCATTTTGGATACAGATCCAAGGGAAACACAAATATAATCTTGATGTGTTGGACCTTGGATGGGCTGTTTTGGATATGGATCCAAGGGAAACACGAATATAAACTTGAAATGTTATACCTTGGATGGGCCGTTTGGTTACGGGTCTAAGGGAAACATTAGATGAAAAATTTTGATTGCCAAGTAAATAAGTGATACCTTGATGTGTGAATGAGAATGATTGCTTGACTTATTATAATTGGTTGTGTAACTATGTAATTGAATAACTGTTTGAATGCTTGTAATTTAGTATAATGTTAGAATCTTTCCTATTGGGTTATATGCTCACCCCTTCCCTCCATAGGTACACAAAAAGATATTTGTACTAGTGGTGTTCCAAAGCTTTTCTAGGGAGTTTGGGCGTTTACATGCATGCGATGGTTTTGAAAAATGTTTTGACTAGCCTAAATCGTGATAGGAAATTTTATTATGTGATTATCAACCTATGTACTAAGTTTGGTCATCAGTGTATGTAAACTTTATCTTGAACAAATAGCCGGATGTTGTAATAGATTCATGTGATATGTATAAATATATGTACAAATTGGAAAATAATAAATAAGAAAAAGTGAGATATTGATGATGTCTTTTTATTATTTTTCTTAATCAATCACCCTTAAAGTCTCTAAATAAGAGATTTTAGGGCGTAACAGAGTGGTATCAGAGCCTAAGCTTTGCTATGGACCTTGAAAAAGGATGTAGATGGTTTGGGAGGGGTAGAGTTATGTCTTGTGTGCTTGCATATGCCTTGAATATTTGTTTGTTATGTTTCTGTTCTATATGTTATAGAATTCTGCCACTTATGTTTTTTCCATTGATAAAATTAGATAAAGAGTTATCGTACGTGAGGTGCTTTGAGTTCCAATCCACCGAGGGTGGTGAGAGGTCAGAGTTTTATAGGGTTATAAGAGACGTGGCCAATACATTGGCAGAGACAGTGGCAAACACAGTTTGAGATACTCTTCGTGCTAACCCACCACCACCACCTCAACCGGTATTAGTGACAGGTGTCGACAATCGAATGAAGAATGCACTTAGAGAGGTCTAACGTCATAATCCTCCTATTTTTCATGGGGAGCCCATTCGAATATTGTAGAGGATTGGCTTATACGAGTTGAGCGCCTCTTTAACCTTTTGCAAGTTGAAGATGATTTACAGGTCAGGGTAGCAACCCACTTGTTGACAGGAGATGCATTATAGTGGTGGACATCTGTTGAGCGTATTAGAGAAGGAAATATCCTTACTTGGAGAGATTTCTCTACTGCTTTTCTAGACAAATATTTTCCTACAGTTTTTCGTGATCAGAAGGAAAATGAGTTCCTATACTTGACATAGGGGAATATGATAGTGCAACAATATGAGGCACGATTTACTGCCTTATCCTGTTTTGCACCTGGTTTGGTAGCAGATGAGGCTAGTAAGGCTTAGAGATTTCAAAAGGGATTGAGAGATGACATTAGACCCTTAGTTGCAATATGTAGATTGACAACATATGCTGATGTGGTGGAGATTGCCCTAGTTGCAGAACAGGAGATCTCGTAAAGTCAAGGAGTGGGGGGTATTGGCATACCTTCTAGAGTAATGAGACAACATGATCGTTCAGCTAAGAGACAAAGAACTCATTCCAATAAGACTTCCTTTAATTCCCAGTCTTAGAAACTGCAATCTCAAAGCTCCATATCAAGTGGGTCTTCACAAAGTCAGAAAGTTTGTTATGAGTGTGGGAAACCAGGTCATTTGCGACGTCAGTGTCCCAAATGCTATAGATGCAGACAATACGATCACATTCAATGGGATTGTCCAGTAGGGATGAAAGGTCCTCAAAGTATCACTAGTCAGACCCAATTGACTCCTCAACAAGGGTCAAAGCCACAGTCTAGACCACCGTCTCAAGGACATCATACTCAGTCATATCAGGCATCTTAGAGGTCACAAGCAGCTTCTTCTCAATCCATTAGGCCTTAAAGACAATCATAGGGCAATAGACATTAGGGACAGATGACTTAGGGACGAGTTTTTGCTCTGACTCAGCCAACAGAGCCTACAGATAACGTGGTTGTTGGAGGTACATTATTGATTTTTAACACATGGGCCCGTGTTTTATTTGATTTGGAGCTACTCATTCCTTTATATCTACTCATTTTGCATTTGCACTAGGATTAGAGTTTGATTTGTTGGACCCTGTATTACAGTGGAGTCACCTATGGGTAGTACTTTAGAAGTTGGGAGGATATGTCATTCTTGTGTGCTAGAGATCAATAGGCACAGGTTGTCATTTGATTTGATACTTATGGATTTCACTGAGTATGATGTGATATTAGGGATGGATTGGTTGTCAACTTATAGAGTTATATTAACTGTTACAAGAAGAAAGTGATAATTCACACGCCTGAGGGGATTGTATTTAGCTTTTATGGGGACAAATATGCATTATTGCATTACCCTCTGCTTGGGTCACAAAACAAGAAAGGGGTCGGGAACCTAATAGCAAGTATATTAGTAGAAGAGACTAATGAAGGGGTTTCTGAACTTCCTCGTGTGGTAAGTGATTTTCCTGATGTTTTTCCTGAAGAGTTGCCCGGGTTACCTCCAACTAGAGAAGTGGGGTTTGCTATCGAGGTGTATCCAGGTGTGGCATCCTTATCGATTGCTCCTTATCGTATGGCTCTAGCAGAGTTGAGAGAGCTAAAGCTACAAATAGAAGAATTGTTAGCAAAAGGATTCATCCGACCCAGTAATTCTCCCTGTGGTGCACCAGTATTGTTTGTGAAGAAAAAAGATGGTTCATTGCATTTATGTATAGATTACAGACAGTTAAATCGGGTTATAGTGAAAAACAAATATCTTTTACCTAGGATCGATGATTTGTTCGACCAGTTAAGAGGATCTTGTTATTTTTTCAAGATAGATCTTCGTTCAGGCTATCATCAGTTGAGAATAAAGGAAGGAGACATGCCAAAGACCGCTTTTCATACCCGTTATGGGCATTATGTGCTTTTGGTCATGCCATTTGGACTAACTAATGCTCCTGCTGCCTTTATGGATTTGATGAACCGTATTTTCAGACCTCACTTGGATCAATTTGTAATTGTGTTTATGGATGATATCCTTATTTATTCTTTATCTGAAGTTGAACATGAGCAACATCTACGTATAGCACTTCAAACACTGAAGAGCATCATCTTTATGCCAAGATGAGTAAATATGAATTTTGGCTATCAGAAGTTAAATTTTTGGGCCATGTGGTGTCAAGATAAGGAATCTCAATGGATCCATCGAAAGTAGAAGCAGTTATGAAATGGGAACGACCAAAGAATATGTTTGAAGTACGTAGCTTCTTGGGTCTAGCAGGTTACTATCAGCGTTTTGTTAAGAACTTTTCTTGATTGGCTGCACCAATGACTAGGTTAAGAAGGAAAGGAGTCAAATTCAAATGGAATGATGTATGTAAGCAAGCATTCCAAGAATTGAAGAAAACATTAACTTCAACACCTATTCTTGTGATACCACAACATGGAGTTGATTATGTAGTGTTCACTGATGCCTCCTTAAATAGATTAGGGTGTGTGTTAATGCAACAAGATCGGGTTGTCGCTTATGCTTCTCGCCAGTTGAAACCTCACGAGCAGAATTATCTCACTCATGATTTAGAACTTGCTGCGGTAGTGTATGCTTTGAAAATTTTGCAACATTATCTGTATGGTGAAAGGTTTGAAGTCTTTTGTGATCATAAAAGTTTGAAATATATTTTCACCCAAAAAGACTTGAACTTGAGATAACAAAGATGGATCGAGTATTGGGAAGACTATGACTTCTCTATCTAATATCACCCAAGTAAAGCAAATGTGGTGGCTAATGCATTAAGTAGAAAGTCGAGAGCTATGGTTAGTGCAATGATAGGAGAATGGAGCATGTTGCAGTCTATTCATGATTATGATATCTTGGTTGAGGATCGCGGAGATTGAATTCTCTTTTTTACACTTGTTGCTTAACCGTCTCTTTTGCACAGAGTGATTGAGTTGCAACATCAAGATTTAGAGACTAGAGCCTTGTATGAGCAAGTGTTACATGGTGATGGAAGTGTTGATTGGAAAATTTGGTTCGGATGGGAGTTTACCATTCAAGCGCAGGATCTTTGTTCCATCAAGTAAAGAATGTAAAGTGTTGACCCAGGTATTGAAACCCAAGAGGGGGGGTGAATTGGGTTTTTATTTATCAATACGGAATTAGAAAACTTTTCTTGAAAGATCAAAATTATTTAACTCTTTCTTTGAGAATAAAGGTGAAGAAGATGAAAATAGAATGCAATCAATAAAATAGCAATAAAGAACAATCACAAGTGCAAGTAAATGTAAAGAGCATAGGGATAGAGAGAGTGCAAACTCAATTTACGTGGTTCGGCAAACCTTGCCTACGTCCACGGGCTCCTAGCTCCACGAGCTAAGCTTTCCACTAAGTTATAGAAATCTTTACAACTTGCTTGATGAACAACCTCACCAAGACTTTTTCCTTCAACCCTTGATAACACCACACCAAGAGTTCTTCTTGATGAACAACCTCACCAAGGTAACTTCTTTCAACCCTTGATAACACCACACCAAGAGTTCTTCTTGATGAACAACCTCACCAAGGCAACTTCCTTCAACTCTTGATAACACCACACCAAGAGTTCTTCTTGATGAACAACCTTACCAAGGAAAGAGTTCTCACTCTCACCACAATACAAGAACAAAGAAATTTTTACAATAAAAGTACAACTCTCTTCAAAGAGTAGATAAAGAATATAAAAGCTCTCTAGACTTGATATTTCTCTTGTTTTTTGCTTGATAGATCTTTCTCTTCTTCTTGCTCTTTTTTGTCTTTCTAAATGCATGGGAGAAGGGCTCCTTTTATAGGCAAATGAGATGAACTTAATCAAGTGAAGACACCATCTCCAAATTTTCTGCCCACCATAAAAACCGTAATTTTGTATGCCATTTTTGTCAATGTTTCGTTTGAAATTTGAAAATATAAAAAACATAAAAGATCTTCACATTTGAATAATCTTTCCAACGCATCAATAATCAAGTAATTTTGATATTTGTAGCTCAAGATATGGCCAAAACACCATTCGGTGCTCATGTGACTTGATTTTTCTTTCTTGTGTCAGTCTACCAAATTGAATGATAATTCTGTCAGCCTTCCATTTGAAATTTGAATTTCTTCAAAACATGAAAGATCTGCATATTTGAATAAAATTACCAAAACATTAAGAATCAAAGCATTTGGATATCTCTATCTTAAGATATGGCCAAAACACCATTCGGTGCTTATGTGAGTTGATTTTTCTTCTCTGTGTCAGTTCACCGAATTGCATGTCAATTATGTCAGCCTTCCATTTGAAATTTGAATTTCTTCAAAACATATGAAATGTTCTTCATTAAGTCATATTTTTAATGCCGTAAGAATCAAGTCATTTTGATTTTTCTAGCTCAAGATATGTCCAAAGGAGTTTTCGGTGCTCATGTCAGCTGCTTCCATTTGTCTTTCAAATTGCATGATGATTTGGACAACCTTGCACTTGAAATTTGAATTTCATTAAAACATATGAAATGTTATAAATTGAGTAAGCTTTCCAAAGGCTTAAGAATCACGTCATTTAGATATTTGTAGAGATATATATGACCAATTGATTGAACATTGCTCATGTGTCACATTCCTTGAGTCAATCCTTGTTCTTAAACTTTGGTGCCTTTAACATGTAGTTTCTCCTTAGCTTTAACACTTCATTTTAATAAGCCTCTTCTTGATTTTAAAATAATTTCAATGATCTTACTCTTGCACATAAATAAACATGTTAGTAAATCTCAATTAATCAATGTGTATTGTTATCATCAAAATTATCATGTAGCCTTAGGGCTAACAATCTCCTCCTTTTTGATGATGACAAACCATTGATTGCTTTAAAATATAATCTAAAATCAAGAATGAAATAAAATCAATAATAAGCAAAAAGAATGGCACTTGTTATGAATATAAGCAATCCAACTCAACTATTTCTCCCCCTTTTGTTATCATCAAAAAGATGTAATCAAATTAATTACTCCCCCTAAATATATTCTCCCCCTTAACTATGCTACCATTCAAAGATTATCATATAAAAGCAAAATTAAGACATATCCAACATACCTAATTCTCTTCTAATTATGCAAAATCTATCTTGACTAAGGGGTTTAGTAAATACATCAGCTAATTTTTTATCGGTGGGAACAAATTCTAAAGAAATATTACATTTTTGCACATGATCTCTAATAAAATGATGTCTAATCTCTATATGCTTAGTCCTAGAGTGTTGTATGGGATTTTTTGAAATGTTAATGGCACGTGTATTGTCACATTTGATGGGAATGTGATCAAATACCACACCATAATCTTTTAAAATTTGTTTCATCCAAAGAGATTGTGCACAACACTTCCTACTGCAATATACTCGGCTTCCGCGGTTGATAATGCAACAGAATTTTGTTTTCTACTAAACCATGATACTAATGCATGTCCTAGAAAATGGCAAGAGCCACTAGTGCTCTTTCTATCAAGAAGACTTCCAGCAAAGTCCGAATCGGAATAACTAATTAGATCAAAATTATCACACTTAGGATACCAAAGACCTAGATTTATGGTTCCAAGAAAATATCTAAATATCCTTTTGACATCCTAAAGGTAAGATTCCTTTGGACAAGACTGAAATCTAGCACACATACACACACTAAACATAATATCAGGTCTACTAGCAGTTAAATACAAAAGAGAGCCAATCATACTTCGATATTTTGTTACCTCAACATCTTTTCCTTTCTCATCTTTGTCAAGCTTGGTTAATGTACCCATAGTTTTGTTATATGTCCTTGAATTATCCATGCCAAACTTCTTGAGAAGATCTCTTGTGTATTTAGCTTGATTAATGAAGATCCCATCTATTGATTGCTTGATTTGAAGTCCAAGGAAGAAATTTAATTCTCCCATTAAGCTCATTTCAAATTCTTGTTGCATGCACTTGGAAAATTCCTCACACATAGAGACATTAGTAGCACCAAATATAATATCATCAACATAGATTTGAACAATTAATAAATCATCATTTTTTGTTTTAACAAAAAGAGTAGTATCAACTTTTTTCATTTCGAAACCATTATCAATGAGAAATTTGCTCAATCTATCATACCATGCTCTTGGTGCTTGTTTCAAGCCATAAAGTGCCTTTTTGAGTTTGAAAACATGGTTTGGAAAATCATGATTTTGAAAACCAAGAGGTTGCTCTACATATACTTCCTCCATAATGTAACCATTTAAAAATGCACTTTTGACATCCATTTGATATAATGTAAAATTTTTATAACATGCAAATGCACACAACATTCTAATTGATTCTAATCTAGCAACCGGTGCAAAGGTTTCCTCATAATCAATACCTTCTTCTTTGATTGTATCCTTGAGCAACAAGTCTAGCTTTGTTTCTAATAATGGTGCCATTTTCATCTACTTTATTTCTAAAAATCCATTTAGTGCCTATAATAGAATGATTTTTAGGTCTAGGGACTAACTCCCAAACTTGATTTCTCTCAAATTGATTCAATTCTTCTTGCATAGCCAAAATCCAACTTTCGTCATTTTCGGCTTCTTTAAAAGATTTTGGTTCAAATTGAGAGACAAAAGCAAAATGATTACAAAAGTTCTTAAAAGAAGATTTAGTTTTCATACCTTGTAATGGTTCACCAATAATGAGATCTTTAGGGTGAGCTTTTGCATACCTCCATTCCTTTGGTAATTTTTAGGAAGAATCATTTACTTCCTTAAGCTTTTCTTGTTGCAGTTATAATTCGTCTTAGCTCTTTTCATCAAGCCTTAATTCCTTGATTTGCCTTTCTACCTCAACAACATCATCATCTAAATTCAATATCACCATGTTCGATTACCCTTCCTTTGGCATTATCACCGAAGGTCACATATCCTCCTTGCTTCATGATTAATCTTGAAAATTTGGAGGCATCTCCGGTCATATGCCTTGAGCATCCACTATCTAAGTACCACTTGTGTTTGCCACTCCTTTGTCTCTACAATCAACATTCAAGGAGTAACTTTTTGGTACCCAAAAGTTCTTGGGTCCTTAGGGGTTAGTTATGATACTTTTTGGAACCCATATTTGTTTCAAATTAGGATTTCTCTTAATATAGCAAGAATGCACTTTTGTGTCCTTTTCTTCCACAATAAGTACATGAATGATTAGGATTATTCCTAGAAGATGCATGAACAAAATAATTTTTAAAATACTTTTGATTTTTATGACTTTTATATCCTAACCCTCTTTTATCAAAAACACACCTTTGGTTTTGTAACATAGAATTCAAATTTTTTTGAGCTTTTTGTAAAACTATCAACAGTATTTCTTAAGTCATTATTTTCCTTTTTCAAAATAACATTTTCTTTCTCTAATTTATCAAAATCCTTTTGTTTTAAAATCTCATTTTCAGTTTTTAAAAAATGTATTTGACTTTCCAAACTTTCAAAATCTTTTTGCTTTAAAAATTTCATTTTCATTTTCTAAAGCTTCATTTATTTCCACCAACTCTTCTAATTGTGTTAACATGATTTTTTGACTTCTTTTTGAAAGCATTGATTTTTGAATTTTGTTTATCAACTTGCACATGTAAATTTTAGAATGCTTCAAGTAATTCATCATATGAAAGCTTAGGATCATGGTTTATAATACTTATCTCATTTTCTCTTAAAGCCATGAAGCACATGTTTGCCACATCGTAATCTTCTTCTTCATTCTCCTTCAAGATGATTTCATGAGTATGAGAGAACCCATAAGTTCTTCTAATGGTAGTTTGGTGAGGTCCTTTGCTTCTTGAATTGCCATCACCTTTGGCTCCCAAGATTTTGGTAGACACCTAAGAATCTTTCTTACCATTTCAACATTAGAATAAGATTTACCAAGAGATTTCAAACATTAATAATATCCGTAAATCTAGTAAACATTTCAGAAATTGATTCATCCGATTTCATCTTAAAAAGCTCATAACTATGAACTAGCATACTAATTTTAGATTCTTTAACTTGACTAGTTCCTTCATGAGTTACTTCAAGTGTGTGCCATATTTCTTGTGCCGTAGAACAAGTAGATATTCTATTAAACTCATTTCTATCTAGAGCACAATAAAACACATTCATAGCTTTAGCATTCAAACTCAATTTCTTTTTATCATCTTCACTAAACTCTTTAGGTTCTTTAAGCATGCATTCCCCATTTTCAATTTTGGTAGGAACAAAAGGTCCTTCCAAAACAATAGACCACAATTCATAATCAAAAGATTTCAAGAAAATACTCATTCTAGTTTTCCAATAAGAGTAATCACTTCCATTAAAAAATGGAGGTCTAGAGATAGAAAGTCCCTCAACATATGAAGTTGAATTAAAAGTTGCCATAGTTCAAAAATCGATTAAGATTTAAAAAATTGAGTAACCTTGCTCTGATACCACTTGTTGACCCAGGTATGGCAACCCAAGAGGGGGGGTGAATTGGGTTTTTATTTATCAAAACGGATTTAGAAAACTTTTCTTGAAAGATCAAAATTATTTAACTCATTCTTTGAGAATAAAGGTGAAGAAGATGAAATTAGAATTTATCAAAGATGCAATCAAAAGATAATAATAATGAACAATCACAAGTGCAAGTAAATGTAAAGAGGATAGGGATAGAGAGAGTGCAAACTCGATGTACGTGGTTCGGCAAACCTTGCCTACGTCCACGGGCTCCTAGCTCCACGAGCTAAGCTTTCCACTAAGTTGTAGAAATCTTTACAACTTGCTTGATGAACAACCTCACCAAGACTTTTTCCTTCAATCCTTGATAACACCACACCAAGAGTTCTTCTTGATGAACAACCTCACCAAGGCAACTTCCTTCAACTCTTGATAACACCACACCAAGAGTTCTTCTTGATGAATAACCTCACCAAGGCAACTTCCTTCAACTATTGATAACACCACACCAAGAGTTCTTCTTGATGAACAACCTCACCAAGGCAACTTCCTTCAACTCTTGATAACACACAACAAGAGTTCTCTCAAGGATAACTATTATCCTTTACAAGAATATCTCACTCTCACCACAATACAAGAACAAGGTTAATTTTTACAACAAAAGTACAACTCTCTTCAAAGAGTAGATAAAGAATATAAAAGCTCTCTAGACTTGATATTTCTCTTGTTTTTTGCTTGATAGATCTTTCTCTTCTTCTTGCTCTTTTTTGTCTTTCTGAATGCATGGGAGAAGGGCTCCTTTTATAGGCAAATGAGATGAACTTAATCAAGTGAAGACACCATCTCCAAATTTTCTGCCCACCATAAAAACCGTAATATTGGATGCCATTTTTGTCAATGTTTCGTTTGAAATTTGAAAATCTGCAAAACATAAAAATCTGAAAATTCGAATAAGCTTTCCAACGCATCAAGAATCAAGTAATTTTGATATTTGTAGCTCAAGATATGGCCAAAACACCATTCAGTGCTCATGTGACTTGATTTTTCTTTCTTGTGTCAGTCCACCAAATTGAATGATAATTCTGTTAGCCTTCCGTTTGAAATTTGAATTTCTTCAAAACATAAAAATCTGAATATTTGAATAAAATTTCCAAAACATTAAGAATCAAAGCATTTGGATATCTCTATCTTAAGATATGGCCAAAAAACCATTCAGTGCTCATGTGAGTTGATTTTTCTTCTCTGTGTCAGTCCACCGAATTGCATGTCAATTATGTCAGTCTTCCATTTGAAATTTGAATTTCTTCAAAACATATGAAATGTTTTTCATTAAGTCATCTTTCCAATGTCTTAATAATCAAGTCATTTTGATTTTTGTAGCTCAAGATATGTCCAAAGGAGTATTCGGTGCTCATGTCAGCTGCTTCCATTTGTCTTTCAACTTGCATGATGATTTGGACAACCTTGCACTTGAAATTTGAATTTCATTAAAACATATGAAATGTTATAAATTGAGTAATCTTTCCAAAGGCTCAAGAATCATGTCATTTGGATATTTGTAGAGATATATATGACCAATTGATTAAACATTGCTCATGTGTCACATTCCTTGAGTCAATCCTTGTTCTTAAACTTTGGTGCCTTTAACATGTAGTCTTCTCCTTAGCTTCAACACTTCATTTTAATAATCCTCTTCTTGATTTTAAAATTATTTCAATGATCTTACTCTTGCATATAAATAAACATGTTAGTAAATCTCAATTAATCAATGTGTATTGTTATCATCAAAATTATCATGTAGCCTTAGGGCTAACATAAAGATGATATCCTTAAGGAATTTCATCTCTCTAAATTTATTGTTCATCCTAGTGGTACCAAAATGTATCATGACTTATGTCGACAATTTTGGTGGAAAGGAATGAAAAGGGATGTTGTTGAATATGTGTCCAGTTGCCTTACTTGTTAACAAGTGAAGGCTGAGCATCAAAGGCCTACGGGATTACTCCAACCACTTCCTATAGCAGAATGGAAATGAGACTACATAACCATGGATTTTGTTATTGGATTACCACGTTCTTTGAAAGGAAAGGATGCAATATGGGTGATTGTAGATAGGTTAACAAAAGTATCACATTTTCTACCTATACGTACAACCGATTCAGTGGATGTTTTGAGTCGACTGTACATTAAAGAAATTGTGAGATTGCATGGAGTTCCAGTTTCAGTGGTGTCAGATAGAGATCCCAGGTTTATAGCTCAATTTTGGCAAAGCCTTCAAAGAGCTGTGGGTACGCAATTGTGATTTAGTACAGCTTTCCATCCTCAAACTGGTGGTCAATCAAAGCGCACTATTCAAATTTTGGAAGATATGTTGAGGGCTTATGTGATGGATTTTCAAGATAAGTGGGAGGATCATCTACCACTTGTAGAATTTGCATGCAACAACAGCTATTAGTCAAGTATTGGAATGGCAACTTTTGAGGCACTCTATGGTAGGTCGTGTAGGTCCCCTTTATGTTGGGTAGAAGTGGGAGAAGCTTCCTTATTAGGATCCGAGCTTGTACGAGAGACAACTAACAAGGTGAAGTTGATACGTCAATGTTTATTTACAGTTCATAGTTGACAGAAAGCTATGCAGACAAAAGAAGACAACCGTTAGAATTCGAAGTGGGTGACCATGTGTTTTTAAAAGTGTCTCTGTGTAAAGGCTTGATGCGTTTTGGACAAAAAAGTAAACTAGCTCCATGCTATATTGGCCCATTTGAGATTCTAAGGCGAGGTGGCAAAGTAGCTTATGAGCTAGCATTGCCGCCATGATTATCGAGAATTCATAACACATTTCATGTATCGATGCTAAGTATGAGCCTCACCCAACACATGTACTGGATTGGAGTGAGTTGGATATTCAACAAGATGTTTCATATGAAGATGTTCCTATTCAAATCTTGGACACAAGAGTGCAAGTCCTATGTGGCAAGACCATCCCGTTAATCAAGGTCTTGTGAAAGCATCATGGCGTTGAAGAGGCCATATGGGAGTTAGAGTCAGAGATTCAAAGAAAGTATCCTAAGCTTTTCAATGCAAGAGGTAATTTCTTACTCATATTTTCAAATTTCGAGGGCAAAATTTTTTTTAGGAGGGTAGGTTGTAGAGTTCCAAAAAAAAATGTATGTATATATATATTACAAAATTTAGAAACTATGCCTATGGGTATTTGAGTAATTTTATTTGAATTTGATAGGCTTTAGGCCATGAAGTAGTTGTAAAACCATGTTTTAATAAATGAGATTTGGGTTGGATTATAGTTGTGGGCTTGTATTAGAATTTGGTGAGGATTAAATGGATTTGGGAAATAAGTGGACTTAAGCCCATGAATTAAGGCCTTGTATATATACGAGAGACATTAGGGAAGGACCTAGGAGGGTTTAGGGGGGAAGGGGGAGAAACATTTTCTCTCAATTAGGGTCGCCGGAGTTACTGTTCACTCCGGCCAATTTGCGAATCAGCCTTTCAAATCTACATATGTTGTAGATCGGGATATCCTGAGACAAATTTTCTTCTGGGTCGCCCTCAGTTTCCAGCAGAAAAATGGTTAAAATTGCAAAAAAATGTTTCGGATTTCACTATTCATCGTCGACGGCGGGCGAGTGGGACGCCACCTTTGCCATCATCGTGTTGGTCTTGACTCGATCTACAAGTTTTCCTTCATCAGCACCACCAGATTTGCGCCGCAACACCTCCGTTCTAGGCCACAAAGTTTCGGATTTTTTACTATTCACCGCCGCCCGCCGCTGTCACCGGCGAGTGGCATCTCACCTCCATCAAATTCTTGTAGATCAGGCGACGTTCTACAAGTTTCCCTTCATTAGCACCACCAGATTCGCGCCGCAACACCTCTGTTCAAGACCTCAAAGTTTCGGATTTACTATTCACCGCCACCTCTTGCCGGAAAACGGCGAGTTGTATCTCACCTTCGCCACCATCTAGTAGATCGGGCAACACTGACCAACTTTTCCTTCTTGGCCGTCTTCTGATTCCAACCAAAAACCCCTCAAATCGCCGCTTCTTCAATTCGGATTTTACTGTTCACCGCAGTGGTTACTATTTATTACCCGATACACTGTTCATCAGCCCCACCCAGATTGTTCTTTAGGTTATTTCATGCAACTTTGCCTCTTGGTCGATTTCCTGATTCCTTACGGATTATCGTTTTTAAAGAGGTGACGACGACTTTGGAAGCCAAGCCGCTTCGGTGCCTGGTTTGCTTTCGTTTTTCCATCTCTTTTTATGAGTTTGCATTGTATTTGATTTGTAATTCACTTGATGGATCCATCCAAGACAACTACTGGCTCTTGGGCTGATAAAATCAATATTACTAATTCAAGTACCCGATGCAAATTGAGTCCGATTACTCCTAAGAAACCGGGTATAATCCTTGAGATTCCAGATGAGATTGTCGACGAGAATTTAGCCGAATGGCGTAGATGTCTTGTTGGCTTCTTTCCGGGATATGTGATGCCCTTCCATGCTGCACGTTCGATGGCGATGCGTGCATGGAAATCTAGTGGTCTTGAGGACGTCCGTTCCACGGATAAGGGATTTCTCATCTTCCGTTTTAGAACTGAGGATGAGGTACATGCAATCATTGCTCGAGGTCCTTGGATGTTTGGAGGTAAATTCATTTACCTGCAGCAATGGCATCCGCATCTGGATTTCAATCTTACAGCATTCTGGACACTACCAGTTTGGATCCGTTTGTATGGCCTGCCGTTTCCTTTGTGGACAGCCAAAGGCCTTAGCATTATCTCCAGCATGGTTGGAGAACCTCAATCTTGTGATAAGGCGACTTCTGATCTATCTAGATTAGAGTATGCGAGGGTTTGTGTTTTTATTGATGCAAGACGCCCTCGAGTTAAGAACTTTGAGTTCAGGTGCAAACTCTCTCTAGAGCCCATCAAAATTCAAGTTGAATATGAGTGGACTCCAAAACATTGCCCCAAATGTTGCTAGTTTGGTCATCGTTGTCCAGAACCGGTAAAGACTTCAAGTCCAGATAAAAATGAGGCTAGCACCTCTGATAGTACCCCTTTGAGAAAAGAAAAGGATGTGACCAAGGTCACTGATTGCACCAAAATAGTTGCTATCCCAGAAGTTTCTGCAGTGCAAGTTGAGCCTCCGAAGGCTACTACACTTCCGAGTGCAGAGTCAGTTTCAGATTCTGATTCTCCATCTCCTTTTGTGACCGACGAGGGTAGACTTTTAGGCACTATCAAATGTTCTACAAATCGTGAGGCATCTATTTCCTCAGGGCGGATACCTACTGAGTCTTCTCCCACTCGTTTTGAGCCTTTGATTGGGCTCAGTGAGGATGATCAACCTGATAGGATTGACCATACCCATTCGGACACCCCAGCTACCCCGGTAAAGAAGGGTAAGAAGAAGAAAAACAAGAAGGGTTAAAGCTCTTGTATTTTTATGTTTTAGACCGTTTGTGATCATTTCTCTTTTATGTTGTTAATGTTGTTAAGGTCGTTTGTGGCTTTTTTACTTTGTTTAGGCCGCTTGTGGCCTTCATTTTCTATCTTTTTGTTGGATTGTATGTTTGGACTTTACGTCCTTTTGTAATTCTTGGGGTATGCCCCTCGGATTTTTGTACATTATAACTTTTTTGGATTTATATTACTAAGTAACTTTTCCAAAAAAAAAAAAGAGAGACATTAGGGTTCCAAAGGGGGAGGATTTTTCTTTCATTTGGCTATAGAAGAGAAGACTCTTACTGCTACAAGGAGAGAGAGAGAAGAAGGAGAAGAAGAAAAAGAGAAGGAAGAAAAAGAGAGGAAAAGAAGGGAAAAATCAAAGTGGTGTATAGGCTTGGAAACCAAGTAGGGATTTTCTAACACTATACTTAAATCGTGTTATTTATTTTTGTTGTTTTAATTGGTATTGGTTTGTAATGCATGTAATTTATTGTTAAATTGATTGTTTGTTGCTTGGATGATGAATTATTTGTGAAATTATATGCTTATGAAGTGAAAGAGAGGCTGTTCTTGATGGAAGTTGTAGTTCAGGATGTTCTTGATGGAAGTTGTAGTTCATGTGATAGTTCTATGTTATTTGAGCTGCTGCTTTTTCTGGATTGTGATTTGTACAATTTTTCCTTTGTTTACGAAAATAGACCTATGAAGCTTTAAATAGCCACTGATTTCATTGAATTTGGATTTAAAAAGAAATTTTGGTGAATTTTTGAAATTGGAGGTTGAAATTTGGAAATTATACTGTTCATCCGACAGATCTGAACATTTTCACAATTTTGTATCTTTTGAGATTGAATTCAATCCGACACGACTTGACATGTAAGTGTCGAGGGTCGAGTGTCTGGTGTCGAGTGTCGTATGCACGACTCGACACGTAAGTGTCGAGTGTAGTGGCTGGTGTCGAATGTCGTATGCACGACTCAACACGTAAGTGTCGAGTGTCAAGTGTCTGGTGTCGAGTGTCGTATGCACGACTCGACATGTAAGTGTCGAGGGTCGAGTTGATGGTGTTAAGCATCGGAAAGTAGGCAGATATCAAGTGTCGAGTGACGAGCGAATTGGACACGACTATGTAACTGTCGAGTGTCGAGTGAATCCGACACAACTATGTAAGTGTCGAATGATGAGTAAATCCAACACGACTATGTAAGTGTCGAGTGTCGGTTGTGAAACCAACACGACTCAATATGTAAGTGTCGAGTGTGGAGCAAAATTATAGAACTGACCCGACTCGTGTGCACCCTCCTGGCAGGTCTGGATTTTTCATAAAAACTGTATTGCTATGAGACTTATTTTAGAAATTATATTGAAAGGTTTACAAGTGTATGTATTGGACCTTGGATGGACCGTTTGAATACGGATCCAAGGAGAATGCGGATATGAAATTCTTAGTCTTGGACCTTGGATGGGCCGTTTTGGATACATATCCAAAGGGAACACGAATGTAATCTTGATGTGTTGGACCTTGGATGGGCCGTTTCGGATATAGATCCAAAGGGAACACGAATGTAATCTTGATGTGTTGGACCTTGGATGGGCCGTTTTGGATATAGATCCAAGGGAAACACGAATATAAACCTAAAATGTTAGACCTTGAATGGGCCATTTGGATATGGGTCTAAGGGAAACATTAGATGAAAAATTTTGATTGTCAAGTGAATAAATGATACCTTGATGTGTGAATGAGAATGATTGCTTGACTTATTATAATTGGTTGTGTAGATGTATTTAAGTAACTGTTTGAATGCTTGTGATTTAGTATAACATTAGAATCTTTCCTATTGAGCTATATGCTCACCCCCTCCCTCCACAGGTACACAAAAAGATATTCGTGCTAGTGATGTTCCAGAGCTTTCTTAGGGTGTCTGGGCATTTACATGCATGCGATGGTTTTGAAAATGTTTTGACTAACCTAAATCATGATAGGAAATTATATTATGTGATTATCAACCTATGTACTAAGTTTGGTCATCATTGTATGTAAAGTTTATCTTGAACAAATAGACAGATGTTATAATAAATTCATGTGATATGTATAAATATATGTATGAATTGGAAAATAATATAAAAAATTAAGATATTGATGATGTCTTTGTATTATTTTTCTTAATCAATCGTCCTTAAAGTCTCTAAATAAGAGATTTTAGGGCGTGGCCGTTTTCCTCTTATGAGTACTTTGCATAATCATCCATATCATCAAATACTACCTTTGCAGATTCCATGACTGCTTCAGTTCTCAGATTGTAAACTCAAAATGCTTTGCTGTTTTATGCATGTCCCACAAAGGCTCCTTCATCACTTCCCGAATCTAATTTTCTTAACTGCTCTCTGTCATTTAAGATGTAACACCTACATCCAAAAACATGAAAATATTTCAAATTAGGTTTTCTACCTTTCAAAATTTCGTAAGGTATCTGGTTAGTGTCAGGTCTTAGAAAAGCTCTATTTTAAATATAGCAAGCAGTGCTTATTTCTTCAGCCCATAGCCTCTTGGTCAACTTCTTGCTATTGATCATCACTCTAGCCATCTCTTGAAGAGTTCTATTCTTTCTTTCCACAATGCCATTCTGTTCAGGGGTTTTGGGAGCTGAAAATTCATGATCAATTCTATGATATTTGCAAAAGGCAGCATAGCTAACGTTTTCAAACTTCTTTCCATGATCACTTCTTATCCTCACAATCCTGCCAATGTTCCTATTTTGCTCATTTTCAAGTTTAACACAAAAATTCTTGAAAGCTTCAAAAGTGTCAGATTTTTCTTTAATAAAATCAACCCAAGTATATCTAGAAAAATCATTCACACAAACAATTATGTATCTCTTACCTATAATGCTTTCAATTTGTATAGGGCCTATAAGATCCATGTGAAGCAAATCAAGTATTTTGGATGTGCTAAGATATGGATTTGATTTGTGTGAACTTCTAATTTGTTTTCCCATTTGCCATGGTCCACAAATTTCATTAACTTTGTCATCAAGTTTAGGAACTCCTTTTACAGCACCTAACTTAGTTAATTTAACCAAGTCTTTGTAATTTAAGCGTCCTAATTTTTGATGCCACAATTCTAAATCTGAAATCCTAGTTTGAAATACAATCTTTACCAAATAACAATTATCTGAAGATCTATTACCTTCTAGAATGCATTTACCAAAATTATCTAAGACCATGTATTTGTTATGTATGAAATTAATAATATACTTGTCATCACATATCTGACTATTACTAATAAGATTAGCTTTCAAACTTTCAACCAATAAGACATTTTGAAAGTTGGGTAGGCCTTTGACGTTCAAAGTGCCTTTAGCAATGATCTTACTGTTTGCTCTATCTCCATAGGTGACATTTCCTTCCCTGCATCATTCAAAATATGTTAAAAACTGTTTATTTTCAGTCATGCCGTGGAATAACCACTGTCAAAATACCATAAATCGTTAGAAGTATGTTCAAGAGCAGTAAGAGCAACATGGCATACTGTCTTGTCTTTCTTAACCCACTGTAGTTGTGATTTTAGTAACAGTTTAAACTGTTTTGATCTTTCATGCAAAAGATTCAACAATTTAAAGCATCTAGGCCTAATGTGTCCTTTTTTACCACAAAAATAACAAATTGGAATGAATTTCCTTACCTTTTCAGGACTGGATTTGAAAGAGCTCAAAGGAGAAACAAATGTTTCATTACTCTTTGAACTAGGACTCGACCTTAAAGAGTTAAGTTCAAAAATTTTACCTGATGTTGAAGCTTTTAAAAAAAACTATTTTTGATAAAGATGCACCATTACCTTTTGTATATCTCAATCCATGTTTGTTGGAGTTGTCTCTTCCAAAACTCAAGACCTGATCAAGTTTGGTTGCCCCAATTTTGAGTTGATCAACACATTTTTTGCTTTCAACTAGTCCTGTTGTCATTTTCTCAATATGTGCTATTTTGTCTCACAAGACAACTCCAGTTCTGTGATACAGTTTTCAGCATAAGATTTTTCACATTTCAGAACTTCAATCTCCTTTTTCAAGGTTTTGATTTCTTCCTTCTAATTCAGCCATTCACCATAAAGTGTATTGTAAGTTTCTTGCAACTCTTCATAATATTCGGGACCATCTTCTTCATCTGAATGATCAACACTGGTTATGCAATTTTCTATTATATCAGACATAACAGCTTTCCCTTTATCAGCTGCAGATGCCGTAAATGCAACAAAATTACTCATGCAATCTTGATCTTCTGAATCCGATTCTGATTCATCACTCCCGGTTGCTGTCAAGCCTTTGTTCTTCTTCTTAAGATTAGCACATTCAAACTAAATATGCCCATAATCAAAACATTCATAACACTGAATTGGCCCTTTCTTATCAGGTTGTTTTGACTTCTTCTTGTCATTCTTCTTGCTGAACTTCCTGAATTTTTCTTCCTTTGAGTTTGATTGCCTACCTTGATTCTTTTTTCTGAAATTTATTTTCATGAACTTGACATAATTTCTTGTTAGAAAAGCAATCTGTTTAGAACCAGTTTCATCAAGCTCATCATTATTTTCATCATCAGATTTTTCAGTTTTAACATTGAATGCAATGCTTTTTCCTTTTTGTTTCCTAGTATTTAGATTAATTCCAAAGTTTTAGAGAATATCAATCAATTCATCAACCCTCATCTCATTAGTATTTTTAACTTCCTCAATGGCTAAAATTTTAGGTTGAAATTTATCTAGAACAGACCTAATTATTTTGCTAACAATTTCTACATCAGTGAAAGTTTTTCCAAACATGTATGCAGAATTTGTGATATGCCATATCTTAGAGTAAAACTCAGAAATTGATTCATCCTCGTGCATCATTAAATTTACAAATTGAGAATTAAGTCTCATCAATTTAGATCTTTTAACAGATACAGTGGCTTCATGTTTTACCTCAAGTATATCCCATGCTTCTTTGGCCACTTTACATCTAGAAATATGTCCAAAATTATTTAAGTCCACTATAGCAAAAATTGTATTGAGAGCCTTTCAATTCCAGCTGGAACGTTATTCTTCATCAGTCCATCCATCCTCAAGTTTGGGTTCAGATTTACCAAAAGCATTCAACTTTATTGGCAGTGTCCATCCTTTAAAGCACACTAGTCCATTACCTGTCATCAACAGATTTGATATACATCATCATTCTTACCTTCCAATATGAATAATTACTATAATCAAGAATAGGTGGTTGTGTTCCGGATCTTCCATTGCGAATAAATTAACTCCATTCTTCCATATCACTGTGATCGTTTTCTTCATTTGTCTGTCAGTGAACCTGCTCTGATACCAATTGTAAGTTCTGGAAGTATGCAGTTATAAGAAATATAACAGTAAACTGTAACGTAAATCAACACAAGAGGATTTTTACGTGGTTCAGTTATAAAACCTACATCCACAGACAACTATAGAGCTGCAATTTACTAAGTTCTTGTTTGTATAATCTTTAGGATCGTTTACAGTGCTAACTCACTCTCACACACTGACCTAATCTTTGTAAAACAAAATCTCGCCAAGATCTTAAACTCTAGTGACACTGCCCACTCTCTGTCACAGATAACTTAACAACACACTATTAAGTTATACATAACAACAACGTCTGGCGCTGAATTACATAAACACTTAGCTCGTAAGTTCTCTCAAGTCTCTTCTAACTCACCCAGAACTAATCAACAATTCATGTACGATTACAACCTCTCATACATGAATAAAACACTAATAAAATCAAATCGAAGAGACATTCCTATTTGCATTGAAGCTCTCCTCTTTAATTCGTGGAATGCCAAAACTTAATCTCACATAACACACCACTTCTATCGTTATGAGAATATAACTATATATATAGTGGTATGCTGGACAAAATCTCTTTAGAATCCTATAAAATTTCTAATCAAAATCACATTAGGATAAGGAGAAATATAATAGGAAGTGTTATAATTAATCTCCTAAAGGAATTAGGACACAAATAAATATTCTCCTAATTTAATTACGTACCAAGAAACAATATCCTAATCTAATGAGATTTTATTATAAATCAGATGCTTCCTAAACTATACTTTTATAAACAGTAAAATAATCAAAATAATATTATTGTTTTATCACAAGTTGAACAAAAATCATCATGTAATAGAGGTTGACACCAGCACATTATAAGCACATGTGCAATGAACCCTCTTGTGTCTATCCTAAGCGCCCTTGCCTCTCCACGTGTCCCACCTCCTTCCCTATTATCGATGCTGCCATTGACATGTCCAAACTCACCTTAATGGATGATGATAAATCCATCTACTGCCCAGCCGAAAATCGTTGAGCCTACTTCAAAAGTTGATGAAAAGCAATTTTCTTTATGTGAGGTTCTCTAAGAAACACAAGAAGCTGTTAAATGCTTTCATCCGTCAAAATCCTAGGTTGCTGGAGAAGTCTTTCTCACTCATGCTAAAGGTTCCTCGTTTTGTTGATTTTGACAATAAACGCACTTCAGGCCAAAAATAAAGCATCAGCATGATCATCGTCACATTCCTTTAAGAATTTCAATAAGAAGAACTTACATTCTTGAAGATTTATATAACCAATTGCGCATGTGATCAGCCCAAGATTTGAAGGTAGAAAGATGCCGTCGCGGCTCCAGGTTTCTCGTCGGTATGAGTAGTGACCAAAGTGGGACACAAGCTTCTTTCCTGCATATGACCCTATCTCTCTGCTTCTCTCTTAAAACTCCGATCCTTAGAGGCCACCTGTTTCACCAGAACTAATTATGAAGAGTTATTACATGGAGCGAGGAACTAGATACGAAGAGTATCCAGAGTTGAGAGAATCGAAGCAAAACTGATGTTTGCGAACTGAAACAATCTCCATTGAAGAAGAAGTGAAATTTCAAGGGAATTTGATAGGGTCAAGACAAGGATCCCCTGTTCACTCTATTATGACTCAGTCTGTGCCTGATTTTTCTACGAATTTGCATAAGAAGAAGGAAGCAGGTGAGTGAGGCAATCGAGTTGACGCCGCCAGCAAAGAAAGTGAATGGGAATTTACCGAACTCACGGGCGAGTAAGTTGGCAAATGTAGGGGAGAAGAAGGAAGGAATGATGGCGAGGAAGAGTTATAAGAGTGTTAATAGTTGAAGGGACTGTCAATGGGGGTGGCTAAGGATATTTGTGGGGAAAATAGAGGGAGGATTGGTAAAGCTGGCGTTGGCAAAGACTGTACTTGTGAACAGACACTTCTATTGCTATTTTTTTTTCTTTTTTTTTTTCTTATTGTACTGTAGTGACGGCAACCATAACTTATAAGTTTAGGGGGAATTATGGGTTTTTTCTATTTTTATTAGAGTCCAAGTTAAGGGACGAAGTTAAGTGGTGTTTTATTTAGTTACTTAATATTTTTTAGATATAAACAGGACTCAATTTATACTACTTAATAGCAAATTTATTTATTCTTTTACATGCTACTTAAAAAATGATAAGAAAATATTTTAATTTTAATGTGACTTTTTTTATCCTTATTGAAATATAAAATATTTATATTATATTTATTGCAATCCTTTAAAAATTAAATAGTTAATAAAATTAAACCAAAATTCCTTTTCATTTAAATAATTAATATTATATTTGTTACAATCATTTAAAAAATAAATATTTACTAAAATTAAATAAAAATTCTTTTTCATTTAAATAGTTAATACTATATTTCTTACAATTTTCTAAAAATTAAATATTTAATAAAATTAAATCAAAATTCTTTTTCATTTAAATAGTTAATATATATTTGTTACAATCCTTTAAAAATTAAATATTTAATAAACTTAAACCAAAATTATAAATAATTATAAATTTAATTTTTATTAATTATATTTTATTTAAATTTATTCTTGTCAATTATTAACCAATTTTTTTAAATTAGTTATTTTCACTAAACCATATTAATAACAATAACAAAAAAAATAAGTAATAGATAAACCGATCTCAAAACTATGATTATTAAAATTCTTCATTGTAGCAAGACCATAAAAAATTAATTATAAGCTTCAAATAATTGATTAGCAATTTGATCCCGAAGTTGGTGCATAAAAGCTTACTCTAAAGCTCTATTGGATTGGCTTGTGGTTGCTATTTGATTCTGATATGCTTTCTCATCCTCTAGTTGAACTTCTTCATTATCAAATTTAGAAAATAAAACATCCGCAATTGACATCTTTCAAAGAAAAATTGTGTAATACGAAACATGCTGTCACTATATTGAGGATAAAAAGTTTAAAACAAATATTTTAAATCATGAGTTACAAGTTCTAATATGAGATTAATTTCAAAAGTTATAAATATAATAAAAATATGAGTTACAATACATATTATTTGT
Source organism: Boswellia sacra (assembly GCA_013180625.2). NCBI lineage: Eukaryota > Viridiplantae > Streptophyta > Magnoliopsida > Sapindales > Burseraceae > Boswellia > Boswellia sacra. The sequence continues at coordinate 9,419 of SNVD02009358.1, read as the reverse complement.
AAGGTATATGCTTTTATTAAGAAAATTATGGATTAGGAGTTACAAGAGATTTAATTTGTAAATTACGTAAGCAAGGAGACTACTATACAAAAGAGTCTCAAAGGTTCTAACAACGACAAATATATTTTGAGTATTTTCTATATTTTTGAGTAACGGCGGCACATGAAAACAGGTTATTTTCTTCCAGTGATCGTGCTCGTCAACAAGATAAGCTGTGAGCATTGGGTTGTATCTTGAAGTCCTTGAGTGCCGATATTATTTGCACGAAGGAAGAACTCCTTGGCTTTAGGACAATGCTTTAACATGCTTTCCAAGAGCTAAAGCCATATATTTCTTACTCTACCTCGTTACTAGTTATATTTGTTTAATTTATTGTTATATTAATTTAATTTATATTTTGTTATTTCTACAACATGTTGTTGTTTGATTCTGTTATTTTAAGATTTATAATAAATATTCTCAACACACTATACCTTTTTGTGTAACAAATGAGTATAGTGCCATTTTCGTGAATATTAGGAAACGAGCCTTCTGATGAACACTTAAATATGTATGCTTAATAAGAGCTTAATTCATCATATTGCATTAATAATGTCATTAAATTCCTCAACTTAAGCATATTTGTAGTCTTTACACCCTTTGAATTAACTTTCTCTTAATTTCAGTTTTGATGTACGTTCTGTAAAATGGGCATAACTTTCCATTTATAAATCAGAATGGTGCAAATCTTAATGTTTTAGAAAGCTGATTCAATTATCTACAAGATTGCATTTCACAAGTATCATCAAATTTGGGCTCTTAGTGGACCAAAATTGGGCTTGAAGTGAACCCAACTATAGTCTCGGCCCAGTCTGACCAGACCTCAGTATTTGGACCATATCTCTCAAATACGTATCCAAATTGTGTAAATCAATACGTTCTAGAAAGCTGATAGAAATATCTACAATTTTCATGAAGACGTGTAATTAAAACGCTCAATATTTCAATGTCAAAATCGGTGGTCAAAGTGGTGCAGCTAATGATCCTAATGGTCAAAGTTAGTTCATATAACATTTGACAACTATTCCTTTGTAATTTCATAAGTTTGCCCCTGAATGTATCTATAAATAAAGGTGCCTTGTGACCCATTAAGGCATCTTGGCCTTGCTGGGATCTTGTATTGTGTTTCTCTCTTGTGTTTTTATGCTATTAATAAATCTTCTTTTTCTTGCAATTTGTTTTCTTTCTTTTATAATGTCTTTCTAATTTCTCTCTTGTTAAGGTGAAAGGGTGAAACCCTTGATATGAGAGTAACCCTTTAATATGTACTTAATAATTATAATCTTGTGTTGTTTATATGATTTATATTTATTTCTCTAATCAATCTTGACACCACTTGTAAAGTGGAGGTCTTGATCCATTGTCAACCATCCTTGGCACATCAAATGCTTGGATCCTTTCTAGATGTCGTATGGTTTTTCCTTACCGACATGAATCTAGTTAGGAACCTTGATTTGTTGTAGACATATAGAGATTGACACATTAGATGCTTGAACCCATTTATAAGAAGTGGCATAAATATTGGTAATGAAACAAATATAATTCATATAACTAAAACGGGTTGTTTATCCTTATTTCAAACATCAAGGGTGGATCCCCTAACCTTAGCTTTCATTATTATTGTATTGATTTCTCTTGTGTGATTCTCATTTATTGTTAACGAACTTGTTCTTACTTATATTTGTTGATATTATCTTGTCATCTCTTTGAATCATCCATATTATATTTGCTTACTTTATAGTTTGTAGCGCTAAAATCAACTTCGTCGTGGATCGACCCCGGACTCACCAGGTTTATTACTTTGACACTCCTATACTTGGGAGACAATCCCTTTTTCGGATGTGTCAAGTTTTTGCCGCTGTTGCCGGCGAAGGTAAAATTTGGCGTACAAAGTTGTAAGTATTTTCTTTTCTCATTTTTTATTTTCATTTTTCTTGCATGTGTTCATCTTTTCTTTCTTTTTGCATTAGTTTGTAGAATTGTTAGGAGTCACTCATCTTCCTTAAAAACATGCTCAAACCTAACTTAGATCATTAATGGACTACATAAATGGTAAAACTTGTGCACAATCATGCATAGTCTTCCCTCATGATGCAATATATTTCAACCATGAACCGGATTTCATTCAATTCTTACCTGACTTTTATGGCCTAGATGTTGAAAACCCATATTTGCACTTGAGAGAATTTGAAGAGTTTTGTAACACATATAGTGACCTAAATTGTAGCATAAACATCTTTAGATTAAAGCTTTTTCCTTTTTCTTTAAAAGATAAGGCTAAAAAATGGCTACAAAATCTTAGGTTAGGATCCATTAACTCATGGGATGAAATGCAACAACAATTTCTTAAAAAATTCTTTCCTCCCTATAGAACAAATTTCTCTCAAAAGGCAAATCATTAATTTCACTCAAAAACAAGGAGAGACCTTTTACCAATATTGGGATAGGTATAAAGCATTGCTTAATACTTGTCCTCACCATGGTTTGGAAACATGGAGACTAGTTTTAATTTTCTATGAAGGTCTTACACATCAAGCTAGGTATATGGTAGAATTAATGTGTAATGGACAATTTGAAAATAAAGACCATGATGAAGCCATGGATTTCCTAGACTTACTAGTGAAAAATGCCCAAAATTGGAACAATGTTGGCACCTATGGGGTACCAAGAACATCTAGTAAAGGCATTTATAACTTTAGGGAGAATCTTGACTTTCAAGCCAAATATACATCCCTAGCTAGAAAAGTCGACGATTTAGAAATGTGATCTACGCAAGAAATTGTCTGTCACACTTGTAATTCTAGTGATCATCCTACAGATGATTGTCCAATTGTGCCTACCTTTAAAAAAAATCTCCATCAACAAACCAATGTTTTAAAAACTTTTCAAAGGTCGAATCCTAATCCTTACAAACAAAATTTTGGATGGAAAAATCACTTGAATTTTGATTGGAGGAATGATAATCATGCACAATCTTACCAACCTCCCTTTCAATCATATCAAAATTTTCAAAAATCTCATGATCATGCATCTTATAAGGATCTTGAAGAAACATTGGATTCATTTATTGCAAAGCAAGAAGCTTTTAATAATCAAACTGCTCAGACTATGGCGAACTTGAATGATGTTCTTGAAAAACTTGCATTTGCACTTAGTATTCAAGAGAAATGTGAGTTTCCATCTCAACTCGAGCCAAACCTCATCAATCCACATGTGAGTAATCCAAGTGGCCAACATCTAGACAAAGATTCGGTAAGTACTCTTCACGAAGGTAAGGTTGATAAAGAACATATTCTTAACCCTTATGAGAAAGATGATGAATCAATCTCAAATGGTAAGGAAGAGGTTAATAAGCCTACACCTAACAAAGAAAAGATCGAATCTTCACTTATGCACTCATGTCATCATGCAAAAGAACTTAAACAAAATTTTGACATTAATGAATCTTTCAAGCATGATGAAAATGAGGAAGCTAATAGGACTAAAACTGATGTGGAAGACTATATCCAAAATGAGAATTTTTCAAGTCCTTCAGAAATTGGGTTAACTAGTTCATTTGAACCAAGTATTCAACTAGTGCCCATTGACTTCTAAAGAATTCTCATTACTTGATTTTATACAGGGGAAGGAGATTAAGAGTTGGGAGCCATGTTTTGAAAAAAGGCAGGAAGATACATCCACACTCAAGAAGGCGTTCCTCAAAGATAAACAAACTCAATCAGTGGTAATCTCTTCCATTTTCGCAAATAAAGGAGAAAGAAAGGTACCACCTCAATGGCATATTTTTGACCGTGGTAAATTACTTTCGAAGATATTCCCTTTTTTGGCCTTTTTTTTATTACGATTGTTCAAATTTCATCTGTTTGTGCCATATTTTTATTTTTATTTTTATTCTTGATTTTTGCTATCATTTCTAGTTTGTTTTTATTTTATTTTGTGTGTGTTCATTTTAGTTGTGTGTTTTTATTTTATTTCTTGGTCAAGTGGCAGATACGGTAGTCCGTGACTTTTAAAGTCGGTTTTTCAGTTCCCTAAAAACTGTTGCTCACCTTGCATCCATTTTCTTTTCTTCTCTCTCATTTTCTTCACATGGATACCATTCTCTCAAAGTTGCACAAACATTTTCCCTCCCTTCCTCAAAATGATTTGCTTAAAATTTACAAAGCTCGTGCAGAAAGACTAAGGATGTTGATGTATAAGGGTATGCCTATTGAAGTGAGATGGTTAATTGAAGTCAAGGTTCGATTTTCTTATGAATTTTCACATAATCTTGTTTCTCACATGCCATGTATGGGAAAAAGCTCTTACGCCAAAAAGCGAAGAGCGAAAAGGTTACAAGTTTGTCCCAAATGTGCAAGATGGACTTGTAACCAGCGTTGCCGCTCCTTGTGATATTTGTCTAATAATCGAGAGGATAAAATACAGTTCATCAAGAATGGACTGAGTAAGGAGTCTTTGGATGATATCCGAGTGACTCTTGAGACGCATTCTTGTGGACTTGTGCAGCGTGAAATTTTTAACTTATGGACACAATTCCGAGATGAGCAGGAACGCTATAGTCTTAGGAATCTGACTCAAAACGACCCTGTTTGCCAGTTTATAAGAAAACTGGATAGGAAGCATATCCCCAACTCATAGAAGGTGTTTAAGCCGTTTTGGACGTAAAACCAGAGGAAGATGTGAGCCACAGTCACAACTACCTGTACATATGCATGCGTGCCATCATTTTTGAATTTTAATGCCTCATAACTGTCATTTTTGAATTTGTATCTTTTGTTTGACTTATGGTGTCTTATTTCATCATCTTTTTTTAATTTCTATGCATTATTGTCATATTTTTCAAAAAGCAACCGAGCTACCTATTTGGATGTCATCATTAGCATACCTTTTTGCACTCCATAAATACCACATTTCTTGTTCTCTTTTTCACACATAGTTAGAGAGTTGCATAGACATGGAGGGAACTTCAAAACGTTGAATCCAAAAGATATGTGTATTCTATGGATCTCGACTGGGTAAAAGTAAGGAGTTTGTAGAAGCAGCAAATTATCTTGGTAGGCTACTGGCTGAAAGAAAGATTCATGTGGTTTATAGGGAAGGTAGCCTCGGGTTAATGGGTTGTGTGTGATAGGTGTCTATTTATGTATTACTTTTATATCAATTCGTCCATGTTTCTTTGCTATATTCCTTGGTATTTTTATGTTTTTGTGTGGTTTTGATGTTTGTAGGAGTTTTGGAGCAACTTGCACAAAAATGGAGTAAAACCCTTCATTTTCACCTCTGCTAGTCAGTGATCTTCTCGGATTTAATTGTATTGATATACAATGAACCCGATGACATATCATATACCGGTGGAAAGCTCTCGAAGTCTATTTTCTGGAGAAATTTACGGTTTATAAATCCATTCAGTGTACCAAAAGTTGTAATCAAAACAGTGTGAGATGTATAGAACTATAATTCCACAAGCCACTGTAGCATGTATAATACGGGTCACTGTAGCAAGTCACTGTAGCAGAGTATTTAAACTCATTTTAGGGTTTTATTTTCATAACTTGAAGAGGGGAAAACGTGGTGGAGGCTTCAGCTCTGGAATTATTTCATCTCTTGGGGTTCTTGAAGGAGAAAGGAAGCTTGGAAAGAGGAAGAACTATAATCCAAAGAGAATTACATCAAATTTGCTAAGTTTTTCCCTTCACTTTCATTTTCTGGAAGGTCTCCATGTTGTATTGTATTTACCACGTTCTTAAACATGTGTAACTGAATCTGAATTGGTTGAGGGTGATTTCAAAGCCCCTGACATGGTTTTTGTGAGTTAATTGTGCAAGAAGTTGTTATCCAATTCTCTAATTGAAGTTGCTTGTATTTTCCCATATCTAATGCTTATGATTACTTGCTGATTGTATTTGGAATGGCCAACTGAATATAATCTGGTTGTTGTCTGTTGCTAGAGTAGAAATCTTGATCCGTAATTGTCTTGAATTTCTAATCCTTAGTAGCAAAATTGTGATCAGAGATTGCAATTGGAGAATACAAACCTAAGTTAAATAATCCGAGCTTGTGTGTTTATTGCTTAGATCAACCTATCTTTCTTATCGTAATGCATCCATTGAATTAAATTTAGAGAGCGTGTTCTAGGTTGTTTAATGGATAGAGATTAAATAAAGAGCCTGTTTTATTTAACAACAAAGTAAGGAAAGATTGGGATAACAGAGCTTGTTGTTATCTACGGTTGATAACTTCAATGCTGTAATTATATGACAATTCTACAATTAATTCGCAAATCCATATCTTGTGGTAGAGAAGGATCCCTTAACCAGCTTTCTTCCATTGATTTTTTATTCAAATTTACTTTCTGTTTTGTTATTCTTTACTTGCATTCTTATTTCATTTAGTAAAGCATTCAACAAAAATCCCTCCCTGTTTAGTTTATTGTTGCTGGAAATAACAAATTCAATTAGAATCAATCCTCGTGGGAACGATATCTTACTTATCACTTTATTACGTGTGCGACTAGTATACTTGCTAGTTTCGAACGCATCAAGTTTTTGGCGCCGTTGCCGGGGATTGATTTTCTAATCGATTTGTTATTTTGTTTTCATTGTTGATTCATATTTTTCTTTGTTTTTCTTTTCTGTTTGTTTGTGTTTAGACAATATGGCAGTAAACTTCTATCAATTCAATAGCGGATTTGAGCCACAAGTACCATGGAGAGTAAATGAGGTAAGCACTCCGAAAATTGAACAACAACTTTCTGAGCTAACCTCTCTTGTGGAAAACATGGCTGTAGGAGATATGCAAAAATCTTATGAATGTGGGATATATTCTACGATGGAGCATCCAATCGACATGTATCCATCTTTACAAGAAGAATATATGGAACAAGCCAATGCCATGGGTGGATTTCCAGGACAAACGAGGCAATGGTATGATCCTTTCTCTAACAATTACAATGCTGGATGGGAAGATCACCATAATTTCAGTTACTGGAATTATCAACCAATCACTCCAAATGTGATACCAAATCGGCCACAAGGTTTCAATCAACCTAGAGTGCAGCAACCTTTTCAAATGCAACCACCACCAATGCCACATCCAGCACCACAACCAGCTTCACAAAACTCAGGTATGTCTCTCCAAGATATTGTTAATGCACTTGCCACTAACACAATGCAATTCCAGCAAGAAACTGGGGCAAGTTGATGAACACTTAAATATGCATGTTTAATAAGAGTTTAGTTCATCATTTGCATTAATAGTGTCATTAAATTCCTCAACTTAAGCATATTTGTAGCATTTGCATCTTTGGAATTAATTTCTCTTAATTTTGGTTTTGTTACAGGTTCGGTAAAATAGGCATAACTCTCTATTTATAGATCAGAATGATACAATTCTTAATGTTTTGGAAATCTGATTTAATGTCTACAAGATTGTATTTCACAAGCATCATCAAATTCGGGCTCTTAGTGGACCAAAATTGGGCTTGAAGTGAACCCATCTACAGTCTCGGCCCAGTATGACCAGGCCTCAGTATTTGGACCGTATCTCTCAAAATACGTATCCAAATTGTGCAAATCAATATGTTCTAGAAAGATGAGAGAAATATCTACAACTTTCATGAAGACATTTGATTAAAATTCACAACATTTTGATGTCAAAATTGATGGTCAAAGTCGGTGCCTAATGATCCCAATTGTCAAAGATATTTACAACTAAATTTGACAATTATGCCCTTGTAATTTGACAAGTTTGTCCCTGGATGTATCTATAAATAGAGGTGCCTTGTGACCCATGAGGGCATCTTGGCCTTGGCTGGAACATTTTGGCTTTGGCTAGGATCTTGTATTGTGTTTTGTGTGTTTATGTTATTAATGAATTTTCTTTTTCTTGCATTTTATTTTTTTCTATTATAATGTTCTTCTAATTTCTCTTTTGCTAAGGTGAAAGGGTGAAACCCTTGATATGAGAATAAGAATTCTCTAACCCTTAATATGTGCTTAATAATCTTAATCTTATAATGTTTATTCAATATGATTTATATTAATTTCTTAATCAATCTTGACACCACTCGTAAAGTGGAGGTCTTGATCCATTGTCGACAATCATTGGCACATCAAATGCTTGGATCCTTTCTAGATGATGTATGGTTCTTCCTTACCGACACGAATCTAGTTAGGAACCTTGATTTGTTGTAGACATATGATGATTGGCACATTGGATGCTTGAAACCATTTACAAGAAGTGGTATAAATATTGGTAACGAAACAAATATAATTCATATAACTAAAATAGGTTAATTATCCTTATTTGAAATATCAAGGGCGGATCCCCTAACTTAGCCTTCATTGTTATTGTGTTAATTCCTCTTGTATTTTAATTATTCTATTGTTTATGAACTTTTTATTTTATTTACTATGGTAGGTTCTACCACCTTATGAAATTGTTCTTTAATTTACTATGGTTGGGTTATACCACCTATCTCCATGGATGGTTTTACCTCCTCTTGCTTTTTATTTTATATTTGAATGGTCGGTAATACCACCTACCATCTTACATACTTGTTGATATTATCATGTCACCTCTTTGAATCATCCATATCATATTTGCTTATCTTATAATTTGTAACGTTAAATTCCCTTCCTCGTGGATCGACCCTGGTCTCACCGGGTTTTATTACTTTGACACTCCTATACTTGGGAGGCAATCCTTTTTCGGATGTGTCAAGTTTTTGGCGCCGTTGCCGGGGAAGGTAAAATTTGGTGTAAAAAATTGTAAGTATTTTCTTTTCCCATTTCTATTTTTATTGCATATGTTCATCTCTTCTCTCCCTATTTCTATTTTTATTTTTTTTCTTGCATGTGTTCATCTTTTTTTCCTCATTGCATTAGTTGGTAGAATTGTTAGGAGTCACTCATCTTCTTTAAAAACATGCTCAAACCCAATTGAGAACATAAATGGATTGCATGAATCTTATGAGAACTTGTGCACAATCTTGCATAGTCTTCCCTCATGATGCAACATATTTCGACCATGAATTAGATTTCATTCAATTCTTACCTCACTTTCATGGCCTAGATGTTGAAAACCCATTTTTGCACTTGAGAGAATTTAAAGAGTTTTGCAACACTTATAGTGACCTAAATTGTAGCATAAACATCTTTCGATTAAAGTTTTTTCCTTTTTCTCTAAAAGATAAAGCTAAGACATGGCTACAAAATCTTAGGTCAAGATCCATTAGCTCATGGGATGAAATGCAACAACAATTTCTTAAAGAATTCTTTCCTCCCTATAGAACAAATTCTCTCAAAAATCAAATCATCAATTTCACTCAAAAACAAGGAGAGACCTTTTATCAATGTTGGGATAGGTATAAAGCATTGCTT
>SNVD02009357.1:0-37768 GCA_013180625.2 Boswellia sacra | reverse complement strand
TATTTCTTCAAAGAATTTAGATGATGATATTGTTGAGGTAGAAAGGCAAATCAAGGAATCAAGGCTTGATAAAAGAGCCAAGATGAATTACAACTTCAACAAGAAAAGCTTGAGGAAGTAAATGATTCTTCCCAAGAATTACCCAAGGAATGGAGGTATGCAAAAGCTCACCCTAAAGATCTCATTATTGGTGAACCATCACAAGGTATGAAAACTAGATCTTCTTTTAAGAACTTTTGTAATCATTTTGCTTTTGTCTCTCAATTTGAACCAAAATCTTTTAAACAAGTCGAAAACGACGAAAGTTGGATTTTGGCTATGCAAGAATAATTGGATCAATTTGAGAGAAATCAAGTTTAGGAATTAGTCCCTATACTAACAAAACTCTATTTATTAGGCACTAAATGGATTTTTAGAAATAAAGTAGAGAAAATGACACATATTCGAAACCAAAGCTGACTGTTGCGCAAGGATACAATCAAGAAGGAAGGTATTGATTATGAGGAAAAACCTTTGCACTGGTGCTAGTTAGAAATCAATTAGAATGTTGTGTGCATTGCATGTTATAAAAATTTTACATTATATTCAAATGATGTCCAAAAAGTGCTATTTTTAAATGTTTTTTGGATTACATATGGAGGAGTATATGTAGAGCAACCTCTTGGTTTTCAAAATCATGATTTCCAAACCATGTTTTCAAACTCAAAAAGGCACTTTATGGCTTGAAACAAGCACCAAGAGCATGGTATGATAGATTAAGCAAATTTCTCATTGATAATGGTTTCAAAATAAAAAAAGTTGATACTACTCTTTTTGTTAAAATAAAAAATTATGATTTATTAATTGTTCAAATCTATGTTGATGATAGCATCATTGGTGCTTACTAATGTCTCTATGTGTTGAGGAATTTTACAAGTGCATGCACAAAGAATTTGAAATGAGTTAATGGAGAAACTAAAATTTCTTCCTTGGACTTCAAATCAAGCAATCAATAGATGGGATCTTCATTAATCAAGCTAAATACACAAGAGATCTTCTCAAGAAGTTTGGCATGGATAATTAAAGGACATATAACACACCTATGGGTACATTAACCAAGCTTGACAAAGATGAGAAAGGAAAAGATGTTGAGGTAACAAAATATCGAGGTATGATTGGCTCTCGTTTGTATTTAACTGCTAGTAGACCTGATATTATGTTTAGTGTGTGTATGTGTGCTAGATTTCAATATTGTCCAAAGGAATCTCACCTTAAGGCTGTCAAAAGGATATTTAGATATCTTCTTGGAACCACAAATCTAGGTCTTTGGTATCCTAAGTGTGATAATTTTGATCTATTTAATTATTCCGATGCGGACTTTGCTGAAAGTTTTCTTGATAGAAAGAACTAGTGGCTCTTGCCATTTTCTAGGACATGCATTAGTCCCATGGTTTAGTAGAAAATAAAATTCTGTTGCCTTATCAACTGCGGAAGCCGAGTATATTGCAGTAGGAAGTTGTTGTGCACAATCTCTTTGGATGAAACAAATTTTAAAAGATTATGGTGTGGTATTTGATCATAATCCCATCAAATGTGACAATACAAGTGCCATCAACATTTCAAAAAATCCAATACAACACTCTAGGACTAAGCATATAGAGATTAGACATCATTTTATTAGAGATCATTTGCAAAAAGGTAATATTTCTTTAGAATTTGTTCCCACCGATAAACAATTAGCCGATATATTTACTAAACCCCTTAGTCAAGATAGATTTTGCATAATTAGAAGAGAATTAGGTATGTTGGATATGTCTTAATTTTGCTTTTATATGATAATCTTTGAATGAAAGCATATGTTAAGGGGGAGAATATATTTAGGGGGAGTAGTTAATTTGATTACATCTTTTTGATGATAACAAAAGGGGGAGAAATGGTTGGATTACTTACTTACATTCTTAACAAGTGCCATCTTTTTGTTTATTGTTGATTTTATTTTCATTATTGATTTTAGATTATATTTTAAAGCAATCAATGGTTTGTCATCATCAAAAAGGGTGAGATTGTTAGCCCTAAGGCTATATGATAATTTTGATGATAACAATACACATTGATTCATTATGATTTACTAACAAGTTTATTTATGTGCAAGAGTAAGATCATTGAAATAATTGTAAAATCAAGAAAAGGCTTATTAAAATGAAGTGTTGAAGCTAAGGAGAAGACTACATGTTAAAGGCACCAAAGTTTAAGAACAAGGTTGGATTCAAGGAATGTGACACATGAGTAATGTTCAATCAATTAGTTATATATTTCTCTACAGATGACTAAATGCCATGATTCTTAAGCCTTTGGAAAGATTACTCAATTTATAACATTTCATATGTTTTAACGAAATTCAAATTTCAAGTGTAAGATTGTCCAAATCATCTTGCAAGTTGAAAGACAAATGGAAGCAGCTGACATGGGCACTGAATACTCTTTTGGACAAATCTTGAGCTAGAAATATCAAAATGACTTGATTCTTATGGCATTAGAAAGATGACTTAATGAGGCACATTTTATATGTTTTGAAGAAATTCAAATTTCAAATGGAAGGCTGACATAATTGACATGAAATTTGGTAGACTGACACAAAGAAGAAAAATCAACTCATATGAGGACCGAATAATGTTTTGTCCATATCTTAAGATAGAGATATTCAAATACTTTGATTCTTAATGTTTGGAAAGCTTATTCAAATATTCAGATTTTTATGTTTTGAAGAAATTCAAAATTCAAATGGAAGGCTGACATAATACACATGCAAGTAGGTGGACTGACACATGGAAGAAAAATCAACTCACATGAGCACCGAATGTTGTTTTAGCCATATCTTGAGCTACAGATATCCAAATGACTTGATTCTTGATGTGTTGGAAAGCTTATTCAAATGTGCAAATTTTTATGTTTTGCATATTTTCAAATTTCAAATAGAACATTGACAAAAATGCCAGATAAAATTACATTTTTATGGTGGGCAGAAACTTAGGAGTTGGTGTCTTCACTTGACTAAGTTCATCCCATTTGCCTATAAAAGGGGTCTTTCTCCCATGCATTCAGGAAGAGCAAGAGAAGCATCTATCAAGCAAAAAACATGAGAAATATCAAGTCTAGAGAGCTTTTATATTCTTTATCTACTCTTTGAAGGGAGTTGTACTTTTGTTATAAAAATTATCCTTGTTCTTGTATTGTGGTGAGAGTGAGATATTCTAGTAGAGGATAATAGTTATCCTTGAGAGAACTCTTGTTGCGTGTTATCAAGAGTTGAAGGAAGTTTCCTTGGTGAGGTTGTTCATCAAGAAGAACTCTTGGTGTGGTGTTATCAAGAGTTGAAGGAAGTTGCCTTGGTGAGGTTGTTCATCAAGAAGAACTCTGGGTGTGGTGTTATCAAGGGTTGAAGGAAGTTGCCTTGGTGAGGTTGTTCATCAAGAAGAACTCTTGGTGTGGTGTTATCAAGGGTTGAAGGAAGTTACCTTGGTGAGGTTGTTCATCAGGAAGAACTCTTGGTGTGGTGTTATCAAGGGTTGAAGAAAGTTGCCTTGGTGAGGTTGTTCATCAAGAAGAACTCTTGATGTGGTGTTATCAAGAGTTGAAGGAAAAAGTCTTGGTGAGGTTGTTCATCAAGCAAGTTGTAAAAATGGTTGTTTATCTCCCTATTAGCTAATTCAACTTGTCCACTTGTTTGTGGGTGATAAGGTGTAGAAATTTTATGGGTTATTCTATATTTCTTCATTAAAGTTTCAAATGGTTTGTTACAAAAATGTCTACCCCCATCACTAATAATGGCTCGAGGAATTGCAAATCTACTCAAGATATTCTCCTTCAAGAATTTGACAACTGTTTTGTGATCATTGTTTCGACATGGAATTGCCTCGACCCATTTTGAAACATAGTCCACTGCAACAAGGACGTACACAAAACCAAATGACGGTGGAAAGGGTCCCATAAAATCAATAACCCAACAGTCAAAGATTTCAACAACAAGAATGGGATTTAAAGGCATCATGTTTCTTTTTTAAATGGATCCCAATTTTTGACAATTTTCACACGTTTTGCAAAATGCATGTGCATCTTTAAATAAGGTGGGCCAACAAAATCCACATCGCAAGATTTTAGCAGCTGTTTTTCTAGACGAAAAACGTCCTCCACATGCTTCAGAATGACAAAAGTTAATGACATTACTTACCTCATTGTCGGGTATGCATCTTCTTATTATTTGGTCCGGACAATATTTGAAAAGATATGGGTCATCCCAATAAAACTTTTTCACCTCGGTTAAAAATTTTCTTTTGTCTTGAGCATTCCAATGAGGTGGCATTTTTCCTGTTGCAAGAAAATTTACAATGTTAGCAAACCAAGGTACAGTAGCAACAGAAAATAAAAATTCATCAGGAAAAGAATCATTGATAGGTGAAGTTTCAATTAATGTCTCTGTCGTTAGTCTTGAAAGATGATCTGCAACGACATTTTCGGCTCCTTTCTTATCCTTTATTGTGATGTTAAATTCTTGAAACAATAAGATCAACCATATCAATCTAGGTTTTGCATCCTGTTTAGACATTAAATATCTCACAGCTGCATGGTCAGTACAAACAATCGTTGGAGAACCAATTAAATAAGATCGAAATTTGTCCAATGCAAATACTACTGCAAGTAGTTCTTTTTCAGTTGTTGTGTAATTTATTTGTGCGTCATTTAAAGTCCTACTTGCATAGTATATCACATAAGGCTTACCTTCTTTTCTTTGTCCTAAGACAGCACCAACAGCGTAGTCACTTGTATCACACATCAATTCAAAAGGCAAGGACCAGTCAGGCGATTGCATAATTGGAGCAGTTGTTAAAAGTCCAATTAATTTATCAAAGGCATTTTGATATTCTTGAGTCCATTCAAAAGAAGAGTCTTTTAGTAAGAGGTTACAAAGAGGTTTAGATATAACACTGAAATTTCTTCTGAATCTTCTATAAAATCCAGCATGCCCTACGAATGAACGAACCTCTTTGACTATTTTTGGTGGAGGCAAATGGGAAATTAATTTCACTTTTGCTTTGTCCACTTTAATTCCCTTAGAAGACACCACATGACCTAAGACAATTCCCGAAGTGACCATATAATGACATTTTTTCCAATTTAAAATAAGACCTTTTTTCTACACACCTTTTTAGGATTTTTTCTAAGTTTTCAAGACAATTGTCAAAAGAGTTTCCAAAGACAGTTAAATCATCCATAAAAACTTTTAAACAATGCTCAACCATATCACTGAAAATGCTTAACATGCATCTTTGAGAAGTGGCTGGGGCATTACAAAGTCCAAAAGGCATTCTCCTAAATGCAAAAGTGCCGAAGGGGCACGTGAATGTGGTCTTTTCTTGGTCTTCGAGTGCAATGAAAATTTGATAATAGCCTGAGTATCCATCAAGAAATAGGTAGTAGGAGTGCCCTGCTACTCTTTCAAGAATTTGGTCAAGAAATGGTAAGGGAAAATGGTCTTTTCTAGTGACAGCATTTAATTTTCTATAATCAATGCACATCCTCCAACTTGATGAGACTCGAGTTGGCAATGATTCCCCCTTTTCATTTGTAACTACTGTAATGCCAGATTTCTTAGGTACTACTTGTGTAGGGCTTACCCACTTGCTATCAGAAATGGGGTAGATAATTCCCACATCAAGTAGTTTAAGAACTTCAGCCCTAATAACCTCTTTCATATGTGGATTCAATCTTCTTTGAGGTTGTTGGGATGTTTTGGTATTTTCCTCTAAATGTATTCTATGTGTGCAAATTAAAGGGTTAATGCCTTTTATATCTTTTAAAGTCCACTCGATTGCATTTTTATGCCTTTTAAACACTTCTATCAACTTATCTTGTTGCTCGCATGTGAGGGATGAAGAAATTACCACCGGATATGTCTGATTCTCCCCAAGATATGCATATTTCAGTCCTTCAGGTAAGGGCTTCAATTCTAACTTGGGAGCTTCCTCTTCCTTGCTTTCATTCTTTTGCCCCAATTCTTCAAACCTTGATTTTGAGCCTTTTTCCATCACATGTGCACAATCCAATAAAGAACATATATCAGAAAGATCAGAATCTAGTTCCATGCTTGATTCTAATGAATTCACTAGAAAAGTTTCCAAAGGGTCAGAAGAACTCCCTTTTTGGATGTGATCTTCCACAATAGATTCAATTACATTGGCCTCATCAATTTCATCTTCCTCTTCATTTGGTTGTTTGCACATATTAAAAACATTAAGTTCCAATGTCATGTTCCCAAATGATAGCTTCATGACTCCATTCCTGCAATTAATCAAAGCATTAGAGGTAGCTAGAAATGGACGCCCTAAAATAACAGGAATTGAATTGCTTACTTCTACTGGTTGTATGTCCAAGACGATAAAATCCACTGGGTAAATGAATTTATTGACTTAAACTAATACATCTTCTACTACTCCTCTTGGTAGTTTAATTGATCTATCAGCAAGCAAAAGAGTCACAGAAGTTAGTTTTAACTCACCTAGATTGAATTTTTGAAAAACCGAGTATGGAAACAAATTCACACTAGCACCAAGATCAAGTAAAACTTGTTCAATTTTATGGTCTCCAATAACATATGAAATTGTAGGACAACCTGGATCCTTATATTTCACTGTATTATTATTTTGAAGAATAGCACTTACCCGCTCAGCTAGAAAGGCCTTCTTTTTCACATTCAGTTTTCTTTTCACAGTGCACAAGTCTTTCAAAAATTTTGCATAAGAAGGTACCTGTTTGATCACATCAAATAAGGGAATGTTGACCTTTTCCTATTTGAAAATTTAAAAGATTTCAGAATTTTGAGTTGGCTTCTTTTGTGTGGCTAATGCTTGAGGAAATGGAGGCACAGATGAGGATTTGGTTTCTTCTTCGCTAGGTGTTGGTTTGGCCACCTCTTCCTGTCCTTTAGAGATCGATTCTTCTTCTTTCTCACAAGGGTCAGGAATGTGTTTTTCAACAATCATGCCATTGTGAAGGGTCATGACTGACTTGGCTTGGTCAAAATAATGGTTACTTGAACTCCCTACATTTGAGTTAGATTGATCTTTGGGGTTTTGCAATGTTTAAGAAGGAAATTTTCCTCTCTCTTGGATGCTAAATGTAGATGCAAATTTTGCAAGAGTTTCTGACAAATTTGCTAATGTTTGAGCAGTTTGACTATTGAAAGTCTCTTGCTTTGTAATGAATGAATGCAATGTTTCTTCAAAGTCATTCCTAGGAGGAGGAGCATATGCATGATCATGAGAATTTTGAAAATTTTGTCTTGCTTGAAAAGGGACTTGTGAAGATTGTACATGATTATCTTTTTTCCAACTAAGATTTGGATGATTTCTCCAACCAGGATTGTAGGTTTGTGAGTATGGATTGTGATTTGGCCTTTTGAAAGTGTTCAAGGCATTGGCTTGCTCATGGAGACATTCCCTAAAGGCAGGCAAAGTTGGGTAATCATCAGTAGAATGGTCATTGTCATCACAAATGTTACAGACATTTTCTTGAATAGAATTTAATTGACCACTCTTTTTCATTTCTAAAGCCTCGACTTTTCTAGCTAGGGATGCATATTTGGCTTGAAGGTCATGGTCTTCCCTAAGGTTGTAAATACCTCTATTGGATGTCGAGGTTGGGGTCTTGCTTGGTACCTCATACGTGCCAGCAGTGTTCCAATTTTGTGCTTTTCTGCCAAGGAATCTAGGAAGTCAAGTGCTTCCTCAGGGTCTTTTTCTTTAAATTCTCCATTACACATTAATTCTACTAGTTGCCTATCTTGAGGTGTTAACCCTTCATAGAAGTGTGCAACTATTCTCCAAGTTTCAAAACCGTGGTGAGGACAGGTATTAAGTAGTTCCTTATACCTATCCCAACATTGGTAAAGGGTTTCCCCTTGTTTTTGAGAGAAATCGGAAATTTGTCTTTTAAGAGAATTTGTTCTATGGGTAGGAAAATTTTTTTTCAAAAATTGTTGTTTCATCTCATCCCATGAACTGATGGAATTCGACCTCAAATTTTGCAGCTATGTTCTAGCTTTATCTTTTAAAGAAAAAGGAAAAAGCTTTAATCTAATGGTGTTTATGCTACAATTTGGGTAAGTGTAGGAATTACATACCTCTTCAAAGAGTTTTAAGTGCGAATATGGGTTTTCCATGTCAAGACGATGAAAAGTGGGTAGAAGTCGAACAAAACTTGGTTTGAAATTGAAATGGATTGAATCTGGAGGAGAAACTACACAAGATGGTGCACTAGTCCTTACCGGATTCATGTAGTCTCTAAGGGTTCTTCGTTGGTTTTGATCATTTTGTTGCGAATGGTTGTCCCCTTCATTTGTGAATATTTCTACATGATTGTCGACCATGTTTTCTAAGGAAGATGATGTTTTTCTAACAAGTCTACCACTAGATGTTCGTGACCAAATTTTCATGCAAGGAAGAGAGACGGAAAGAGAAGAAAAGATGAGCACGCAAGAAATTAAGTTCTAAGATGAAAAAAAGAGAACACTTACATTTTTGCACGCCAATTTTTACCTTCCCCGGCAACGGCGCCAAAAACTTGACACATCCAAAAAAGGATTGTCTCCCAAGTATAGGAGTGTCAAAGTAATAAAACCCGGTGAGATCAAGGTCGATCCATGAGGAAGGAGTTTTAGCGCTACAAATTATAAGGTAAGCAAATGTGATATGAACAATTCAAAGAGGTG
Source organism: Boswellia sacra (assembly GCA_013180625.2). NCBI lineage: Eukaryota > Viridiplantae > Streptophyta > Magnoliopsida > Sapindales > Burseraceae > Boswellia > Boswellia sacra. The sequence goes on along the minus strand of SNVD02009357.1, from coordinate 29,025 downwards.
ACAAGATAATATCAACAAGTGTAAGTAAAGAACAAGTTAATAAATGAGTATAATTAAAACATAAGAGAAATTAACATAATAATAATGAGAGCTACGGTTATGGGATCCGCCCTTGATAATTCAAATAAGGATAAACAACCCATTTTAGTTATATAATTATATTTGCTTCGTTACCAATATTTATACCACTTCTTATAAATGGGTTCAAGCATCCAATGTGCCAATCATCATATGTCTACAACAAATTAATGTTCCTAACTAGATTTGTGTCGGTAAGAAAGAATCATACGACATCTAGAAAGGATCCAAGCATGTGATGTGCCAAGGATTGTCTACAATAGATCAATACCTCCACTTTACGAGTGGTATCAAGATTGATTAGGAAAATAAATATAAATCATATAAACAACATAAGATTATGATTATTAAGCACATATTAAGGGTTAGAGAATCCTTACTCTCATATCAAGAGTTTCACCCTTTCACCTTAGCAAGAGAGAAATTAGCAAGACATTATAAGAGAAAGAACACAAAATACAAGAAAAAGGAAATTCATTAATAACATTAAAATAAGAGAGAAACACAATATAAGATCCCAGCAAAGGCCAAGATGCCCAATAGGTCACAAGGCACCTCTATTTATAGATACATTCAGGGGCAAACTTGTCAAATTACAAAGGAATAATTGTCAAATATTAGATGCACCAACTTTGGCAATTGGGGTAATTAGGTGAACCAACTTGGACCATCGATTTTGACCTTCAATTATTGTGAATTTTAATCACATGTCTTCTTGAAAGTCGTAGATATTTCTCTCGATTTTGATTCATACAATTTGGATACGTATTCTGAGACATATGGTCAAAATATTGAGGCATAGTCAGGCTGGACTGAATCTATAGATGGGTTCACTTCAAGCCCTTTTTTTGTCCACTAAGAGCCCGAATTTGGCGATGCTTTTGAAATACAATCTTGTAGATAATTTAATTAGCTTTCCAAAACATTAAAATTTGTACCATTCTGATCTATGAATAGAGAGTTATGCCCATTTTACCGAACCTGTAACAAAACCAAAATTGAGAGGAAGTTAATTTCAAAGATGCAAAGACTACAAATATGCTTAAGTTGAGGAATTTAATGACACTATTAATGCAATATGATGAACTAAACTCTTATTAAACATACATATTTATGTAATCCTCTTTCCCTAGAATCATGTTTAGGAGAACATGCTCGAAGTCATGCCTAGGAGCACATGATTAGAATCATGCTAAGATAGACTTATATTTGCTTTGATGAATATTAGGAAATAGCTAGAATAGGTAAGAATTATTGTTTTGCCCTTGGATGTTATGATTGATCTCAATTGCTTGAATTAGGCTAGAATATGCCATGAATGCCATGTTTAGGCTGGAAATGCCATGAATTAATAATGCTAGAATTGCAATAGGTAGAATTACCATGATAGAATTTATCAAATCTATGCTATAATGCCATGATTCTAGATTATTGCTTTACTTAATTTATAATTTGTTTATTTATGAATGTATGAAAGGATGTTTGTACCATAATTAGAAGTATAATTGTGTTATGCCATGAAGTGGTGGTAGACTCACATTGATGCTGAGGGACCATCACTATGAATGAATGACTTAATGTATCGGTAAATGTTTAATAGACATTGAATAGACTAGCGTATGGTGGTGAGGAATTCGCCATATATTGGGTCTCGAATTGACCATCATTATTCAATATTTGAATTCATGATGAATGGATGTATGTAATATTTTCGTAGTTTATTTTATTGTTGAATAACAAAGCGATGTAATCCTCTTTCCCTTTCCGCCATGTTTGAAGGGCAATGTAATTTGTTCTCCTCCCTATTTCTTTGTATGAATATACAACTGCTTTTATTGAATAATCACCTCATATGACTAATAAAGATAAAAACAAACAATATGTGCATAAAATGAACAACATTCAGTTGACTAAGTAACGACATGAGATGTTCTTATTTGCTATTTCCTAGTGGAGGCCCGATTTCGATCCCGGCGGGTCACATGACTCGTACTTAACTTCCCGAACCTATCACTGAAGAGATGGGATAGTTTAGGTCCTGAAGCAAAGGATCAGATTGCCCCATTTCACTCACAATTAAATAATTAGGTGGCGACTCCATTCTCTAGAAATGCTCACGGCCTGTTTGTATTCCCTTAAGTCTTGAAAAAGGCTTTGACATAGTGTTGTGGTCACAAACGCTCTGGCAGGGTGAAAGCCCCACTCATAGTGGCAACTCTACTAGGGATAAGTGAAGTTGATTCTAATGGGGATACCAAATTCTAATACCTCATGTTGGTATTGTGAGTCCATGCATCACTACAATTTTGTACACAATGAGCACCAACTGCCTAAATCAGTCGTGCAGCATTGGCCTGAGAAGTCTTTGGCTCCATTCGACCCCTAAATGACTCGTGTTGGTGTCACCACCTTTAAGCACCTACCATGGAATTGGTATAAAAAGAGATCGACCTAAAGGGGCATCTCTCACTCAATAGGATGAATATCCAAATCCTATGTTGAAATGGATGTCCATGGATGTGAATTCCCCATGATTAGAATAACATCAACTCAAAACCTCATGGAATCATAAACGAATACCACATGTCAAGTCACCCATAACAATAAAATGGGAACATCTGCCATGAGTTAAGGTTATCATGACATTTAGAAAACCATGTTATGATAACCATAAAGAATTCAACATCAACATGAATGTTAGAATTAGAAGAGAGAATATCTCATTTCCACATTCCATGATGATGACTTGGGAATGATGCAAAAAATTTTACGAAAAGAGACTCGACCTCCCGTGTGAAGGAGAAATAAGGTTGGAAGGCTAAAAGTGTGTCTATGCCCTTGTATGAGCATGCATCATATCATGCATACATGCATGGGTGCATGGCATTAACACCTTTGTTTTGCAGCCATCATAGCTTGGATTAGAGAGGTGGTCATTTGACAAGGCAAGAAGAACCAATTGATGAAATGGCTACATCTAACAACAACGATGCTGAAATGGCCGAATTAAGAGTTGAGATAACCGCAGTCCAACAACAAATGGCCCAACTCATTGAAGCACTCCAAAATAGGCCCAACCAAATGAATTAGCCTCAACCCGAGGGTAATAGCGGTGATCATGGTGAGACAAGCCAAGGTAGAGATAGGGGGAAATGCCCAGTCAACTAGGAGGAACCCGAATCAGTTAGGTAGTTGGCCAAGGACATGGAGAAGGTCCAATCCCTTTTGAAGAAGAAGGGACTGAAAGGGGTCAAAGACCTGGATGATATCTTGCTCATTGGAGACAAAGACTTGCCTCCAAAGTTTTGCCTACTGGATATGCTTAGTTCAATGGAAAGGGCAATCGAAAGACACACTTGAGGCAATATGCAACTATCATGGTTACTACTCCTTTGACAAAGGAGCACATTGAAGTATTTTATGCTATCCTTAGAAGATGATGTGGTAGCATGGTATCATGACCTCCCTAAGAAAGTTTGAGAAGATTGCAAGAAGCTTTCCCGATAATTTGTGGAGAAGTACCATCATAATACCCAACTGGGGGTAACCTTTAGAGATTTGGAGACAACGACGCAAAAGCCCAATGAAAGTTCTTAGAATATCTAGTTCGCTCGAGGGCTAAGGTAGCTAAAATGACCACCAAGCCTGTAAAGAAGGACCAACTTTGCATGGTAATCAATAGAGCCCATAGTTTCATCAACGATAGACTGGCGGGCTTTCTTAAGACATTTGAAGACTTTGTATGATCCAGGCATTGAAATAGAAGACCAAGAATCTTGGTAGAAGAAAAGTAATCATAGCTACCCTTGAGGAAGTCAAGGCCACTATCAGCAAGCTAGTGGGTCTAGCACAAAGCATGCTGAGGTGAAGGCAATCACCCAACAAAGAAAGTTCAGTCTTTTGGGAAGGCCACTGTCCAAAATTTTCACAAGGTTGGGAGCTAAAGGGATTTTGTAGCCATTGCCAGCAAGAGAGCTTCTAAATCTATTGCCAATAAATTGAAGCCATCATGAGAGGTGTGAATTCCACCAAGTGATCGGTCACAAAGTCGGCGATTGCACTTGCCTTTACCATGAGATCAAAGATTTGATTGACAAGGGCTAGATTCGCGACTCAGAAACACATGAGCCCAACATGAGAAGCAATCCACTGCCCAATTACAACTGGGTACCTTCTTCATCAACCAACATGATTGGGTCAGGCTTGACTGAAGACAAGCCATGAACTTTTTTGAAGGAAGTAGATAGAGTAGGGCTGAGAGAGCCAACAAAAGGAGAAATACAAGGTTGAACAATCCATTAAAAAGGAGGCCTCAAAGAAAAAACCCAAGGCTGAAGATTCCAAGGTCAAATAACCCAAAGAAGAAGAATGCAAGGAGATCATTTAAAGGGTGGTAGACTAGCCCATTCCTTTGGCAGCCAAGATTCACACCAAGAAGGGTGGATGGACCAATATTGCAGTAAAGGAGTCAACAAAGCCTAGAACTCGAACTTGTGAACCTCAATGACCAAGAACAAGAAAAGCTATAAGAAGAAGAAAAAGAGGCAGTTGAAGTAGCACCCATCAAGAAGAAGTCTACATCATTAAGTTCATTTGCCAAGAAATGGACAGTAAAAAATAGGGCTAGAAAAGGCCCACCACCTATAATACTCAAGGTGAAGAAGGGTTGTGAAGCTAGGAAAGGGAAGTGAGTTGAGAGCCTTGCGAGAAGAGAAGGTTTGCCTAAGAAGTGTAAAGAAGTGAGAGTAATAGGGATTTGGGATGACATCCATAAAGTCAAGACCCTTCCAAACTTTTGGATTCACTTTAATAATGACGAAGAAGAAGAAATAAGAATTCAAGGAGAAACACATGAGAGAGAAACACTAAGGGGTGAGAGAGAGAATGTCCAATGAGTGAAAAGTAATGGTAGATTTTACCATGAGAATGAAAAGAAGAAAACAAATGAAAAGATAGTTAAGAAGGGCAAAGAAGTTACCAAGGATGAAGAAGGGGATCAAGTGATCAAGCAACTAAAGAAGACCCAGGCGAATGCTAGCATTTGGGATTTGCTAATATCATCCCAAAAGCATAGAAAAGCCATGGCAAAGGCTTTGGTAGAGATGGAAATATCAATGGATGCCACTATAAATGAAATGTTGATCACCTTGATCAGAGGAGCGCCCAAGGATGTAAATGAGAATGGGGTGATCACCTTTACCGATGAAGATTTACCTTTCAAAGGAAGGAATCATAACAGACCATTGTTTATCATTGCAAAAATTGGTGGGAAGACATCTCCTTACATCATGGTGGATGATGGGTTTCCTTGTGCCTATAAAGATATCGCACAAGTATGAGGCCAATGAAGACGAACTTGAGCCTTATGAGATGGTGGTCAAGGCCTATGATTACTCGAAAATGAGTGTTATTAGGATCTTCAAAGCCTTAGTGAAAACTAGGCCAATTGAAGTCATGACGAAATTCATAGTCCTCGACATTTCAGTTATATTTGCTGCCTTGTTGGGACAAGCATGGTTCCATCTGCTGGGTGGAATCTCTTCCACTTTACATCAGAAGATTTGATTCAACATGGATGGGGAGATTGTAACCATTCATGTAGTCTCAGCTATTGCACCAGCTACTTTAAGTGTGAAAGTGGGAGAAATACCTTACATAGGAGGCTTTCACATAGCCATGAATCGATGAAGTCAGCCCAATTGTAGCTAGAATAATGAAGAAACAAAGATACTTGCCAGAATTGGGCTTAGGAGAGATAGACGTAGCTTACCATCTTTCCCATATTTCAAAGATCAAACTTCTAGAAGAGGTTTGGGCTATAATTCTGAAGAAGAAGAAAAAGACTTCAAAACCAAGAAGGGGAGATTCATCAAGTTTGTCAGAGCTACTAAACCATGGGTTTTCAAGGAAATGTTGAAGCCAGATTTGAGATCTTCAAAGATATCTTTTAGGCAGGAGTCTCCAAGGGCAATGACTTGGTTGGAGAAATGGAGAAGGTGACCATCAAGGAGAAGAAGCCTGAAGATCAAGCACCATCAATAGACCCGTCCATAAACCTTACTACTTTCATCAAAGAAGGAATCAAAGATGCATCTTATGAGGAAGTGTTTATACCTAACCTTTTAGAAGAAGAGCACATTGTTTATGCTTCTAAATTTGAGGCAATAAAAATTCATTTTGCTTACTTGTGTGATGTTTTTACTAATGGCATTATGTACAATAATTTTCATTTCACTAGCATATTTGACATCCATACCATTCAGACTTATGACATTAATCTTGATACTATCAAAAAATCCAAGAACATATGTATCGCACTTGATGCAACTCCTAAAGAAAGAGAGAGAGATATTTGAAAAATTACTAAAGAAAATTGGAGAAGTTTTTGCCTGGTCCTATGATGACATGCCTAGAATGGAGAGAAGCATTGCTGAGCGTACAATGCCAACTTATCTGCATATAAAGGTAGTTAAGTGGAAATTGAGGAGGATGAGACTTGGGTGGGCTAAAAAAATCGAAGAGGAAGTCTCCAAGCAAATTAAAGCCAAGTTCTTAAAAGTGGTGAAATATCCAAAATGGTTAGCCAATATCGTGTCGATACCAAAGAGGGATGGAAGGGTTCGAATATGTGTAGACCACTGAGACTTGAACAAGGGCTCTCCGAAGGATGATATCCCTTTACCTCGTATCGATATATTGGCAGTTAGCATTGCTGCCTGTATAATGTTTTCTTTCGTAGATGGGTTTTCTGGATACAACCAGATAATGATGGCTAATGAAGATAAGATAAAGACAGCCTTCATTACGAAATGGGGAACCTACTGTTATAAAGTAATGCCCTTCAGATTGAAGAATGCAGGGTCACTTACCAACAAATGGCAACAACGCTGTTTCATGACATGATGCATAAGGAGATAAAAGTTTATGTGGATGACATGATGGTGAAATCTGAGACTTAAGAGAGGCATTTAGAGGCCTTAGACAGGCTCCTAGAAAGGGTGAAGGAATACAAGCTACGGTTAAATCTGAAGAAGTGTGTCTTTGAAGTTAGCCAAAGGAAGTTGTTCGGGTTTGTAGTTAGTAAGAATAGGATAGAACTAGATCCAGATAAGGTCAAGGCCATTATAGAGATGCCATCACCTAAGACCGAAAAGAAGTTTAAGGGTTTTTAGGGAAGATCCAGTATATCAATCAGTTCATCCATAAATTGACAAACGTTTGTGTACTAATCTTCAGGCTTTTGAAAAAGGATCAGCTGATAGAGTGGAATGATCAGTGCTAAGAGGCATTTAAGAGGATTAAGAAATACTCACAGAATCCAGCAGTTTTGAGGCCGCCAAAACCTGGGAAGAATTAAATTCTTTACTCGGCTCTCGAGGAGGAGGCCATCAGTGCTATGCTGGCATAGGAAGACGAGAATGGTGTAGGGCATGCCATCTATTATCTTAGCAAGAAGTTGCTACCGTATGAGACAAAGTATAGCTATGTGGAGAAAACATGCTTGGCCATGATTTGGCTCTCAAAGAATTGAGGCATTATTTTCAGTCCTATAAAATTAAGGTTATCTCGAAGAAAGATCCAATGAAGTACCTTTATGAGGTACCAACATTGGTGGGCAAGTTAGCAAGATGGCTAGTATAGTTGTCAGAATTTGACATTAAATATGTCATCAAGAATGTGGTGAAGGGAAGAGTTATAGCAAAATTCCTGGCTACAAACCCGATCGATGATGTTGAACCGTGGGAGTTAAAACTCCCAGATGAACATCTAGGGGTAATCCCGATAGTAGGATGGAGGATTTTTTTTTTTTTTTTACGGATCCGTTAATCACAATGGTGATGGAATAGGACTTATTCTAGTGTCACCGACTGAAGAATCATTCTATTCACCAAGAAGTTGGAGTTCAGAGTCGCGAACAGTATGGCTGCATACAAAGCTTGTGCCTTTGCTTTGGAAATTGTGATTGCTATGGGCATTGATGAAATAGTGGTTGGGAGATTAAAAAATGGTCATCTCTCAAGCCAATGAAGATTGAGATGTACTAGAAGGGAAGCTAAAATTATATCTTGAACACATTAGAAGGTCGATTGGGATGTTGAAGTAGTGCACCTTCACTGATCTTCTTAGAAGTGGGAATTAGATGGCTGATGCATTCGCTTCGTTGGCATTAGTTTGGGTAAGCACACAAGAATTATTAGTGAGACCAATAGTGATATCACAAGCATGGGTCTTTGTTATATGGAAATTGAAGTAGATGAAAAGCCATGGTTCTATGAGTTGAAGAGATATTTAGAAGAGAGGATTTTGGTTGATGATGCCAGCAAGAAGGATAGGGTTGTGTTACAAAAGTTGGCCCAACAATTTACCTGTAATCAAGGGGTAATGTATAACAGAATGCCAAAAGGGATGTAACTAAGGTGTGTTAAGGAGAAATAAGCAAGGAGGCTAGTAGAAGAAATCCATAGTGGTGTATGTGGGTTACACATGAATGCACTAGTGCATGCGAAGAAGATTGCGAGGCAAGGCTTTACTGGCTGACCATAGAGATAGATGCGTTCGATTTATGAAGAAGTGTCACCAATGTCAGATCAATGGAAATTAGATTCATCAGCCACCCTTGGAGCTATAAGGGATGGCAACATTATGGCCCATTCTTACATGGGGTATTGACATTATAGGCCAAATAAGGCCATCAGCCTCTAATGGGCACCGATATGTGGTGGTATCGATTGACTACTTCACCAAATGGATAGAAGTCGAGTCCTATAGTGAGCTAGGGGCAAAGCAAATGTTGACGCTTATAAGGTAGAGCATCATATGAAGATTTGGAGTATCACACCATGTCATAATTGATAATGGGGTTCATTTTTAGGCAAAAACTAAGGCCTTCTTTGAGAAGTATGGAATCGAACACCATAAGTCATCTCCATACAGGCCACAAGCTAATGAAGCAATAGAAGCGACTAATAAAACATCAAGAAGATGTTGGCCATAGTGGTGTAGACATATAAAGATTAAGCAGAGAAGTTGTTATTCGTTTTATGGGGTTATAGCATAACACCCAGAAGTTTAATAGGCATAATACCCTTCTCGTTGTTATATGGTTCAAAAGCGATCCTAACAATCAAGATAGAAATGAAATCAGTGGAGGTTCTAATTGAAGCAGAAGTTCTTGAAGGGGAGTGGATTCGTAATAGATGTGAACTGTTGGGCTTGATTGAGAGAAAAGAATGAAGGTCAGATACCACATGCAATTATACTAGAAACGGGCTGCTCGAGCCTTTAACAAAAGAATAAAGGCAAGGAAGTTAAAAGAAGGGGAGCTAATCCTTAAGCAAGTGAGGCCAATTGTATTTGATCCAAGAGGAAAGTTCAGACCCAATTAGGAGGGTCGATTCATTATGACGAAGGTCATGTCCAGTAGAGCCATCATTCTGTTTGACATGGAAGCGAATGAGTTCACTAAATCCATTAACATGGATAGGCTGAAGAAGTATTATGTATGAAAAAAAAAAAGAGAGAAAAGAGAAAAGCTAGAGGAAATATAATTAATCAGAAACCACAAATGGCTGATTAATGACAAGAGCTGTCTCGTTGTGCACATGTTGTTCAAAGGACAAAAGATTGTACTTTTATTAACGAAATAAAATTGTTTGGAACAAATATGCCTTTTTAAATGTCTTATTATTCTACATAATAACAAGAGGAAAATATCAAATATTTAAGCAACTAATAATGTCACCTCTGCCTCTTCAATGGACTATGAATAGGCTCACCGTATCGCTCATGGCATCGTCTAGCTCGAATATCAGGATCAGGGATGGAAGCCTGAGTGATCACCCAATCCTTGTACTAGTCTCTATCTCAAACTGGAGGTAACAGAATAGATTCCTCTCAGTGGAAGCAATATGGCCAAGAATCCTTCACATGCTCTAGGAAATGAGCGAACAGTCTCCCAAGACTAAAAGTAGTCAGCGAATCCACGATCCTTTGCTTCAGACCATACTATCGATGTTGTCTAGTAGGATCATAGAATGAATTATGGTGAAACCTACTAGAGGCATGCATGTGATATACGTTATGACTATCACATACATGCTCCAATCTCCACTGTGGACAGTGCCAGTGAATATGAGCATCAGGAATGACTTGGAGCAAGTCAATCCAAGAGGAACATCTTTCAATTCTTCTCATTACATGAAGTTAAGGGCTATAACGGGAAATGTCTCCTTTAGGTGATGCTAGAATAGACAACCTCTCTTGCAACCATATATGAGGCAAAGAGATAAAGGAAAGAAAGAAAAAAGCACCTGCTAAGTTGAAAACTTTAAAAGGCAACTTAGACAAAAATTAAGGCATGCCCGTTAAGCTAAAAACCTGAAAAGGGTAGTTTAGGCAAAAGTTAGGGCATCAAAAAAAAAAAAAAGAAGAGCCCGCTGAGTTGAAAATCTGAAAAGGGTAGCTTATGCAAAGTTAAGGCAAGCTCGCTAAGTCAAAAAGCTCGATCAATGTCTCAACCAAAATCAAGGGGACAATTGTGAGATTGAGTCCCATCTAAGGAATAATGGTCATAAGATATGGATCTCTAAGACCATCCAGTAAGACCAGTAAAAGTTATGCAAGAAGCCAGAATTGAAGAAAGTGAAGCCAATCATGCGAAGTCCTATCCATCATTCCAAGCAAGGCCATGATGGAAGATAATATCACTTTATCGCCCCTGGTGTGAACACCCATGGGGGAAATCGGGAAGTCAAAAAAGTGGGCAAGATCAAATGCTGATGTGTCTAGATTGTGGGAAGAATGAGGCTCTCATAATTGGATGAGTGATGACCGAGTATAGCAAAGAATTTCTCATACAGAGGGTAAAGCTCTTGCCCATTGACACGAAAGATGTGATCGTGAGGATCCTAGAAGGTTGTGCAGTCCTTAAGAAAAGGGACTTTGAGCTTGACGTGATGAAGGAACTTCAAATGATAAAGACCGACGGATTCATGTTGTTTCCATTCTTCATCTTTAAAAGGCTTTAAAAGAGACTGGATGACCTTGGGAGAAGCCTTTGATATGTTGGATAGCGTTGAGAAAAGTGAAAGAGGTCTTGAAAAATGAGAGAAAAGGGGCAGAGAAGTAGCAAAGAGGATCAACACTTAAATAGTGCACAAAATGAGACATAAAAGTAAAAAAGAGAGGAAAAATCACTGGAGAATTGTCAGTCGGTCATCTGACTACCAGCTGGTTGTTGCATGACAGTCGCTCGACGACCTTTTGGTTGGCCGATGACTGTTAGGGCAAATTGCCCGTCTTGGTCCTTTTTTTTCATGAGTTTCACTACTTTTGTAACATGTACCAATGAGCAATTTTGAGTGTGTGCCTTTCAGATTTCATAGTTTTATTTAGAATTGAATAAATGATGATATAGAAACAAATTTGAACAAATTTGGATGTAAAGTTAGCACAATACATAAAGTGCATGGAATAAAAAATAGAACATTTTCACTAAGTTTTTGAAAATTATTTACATTTGATTGTACATAATAGAAGTTCATACATAGAAGCAAAATAAACAAAATGAATCATGAAAGAAATCAGTGGTGACAATCCACACTCATTGCCATCGTTGTTGATATCAAAGGGGAAAGCGGCAACCTGAGCTTGAAGACGCTTAACCTCATGCTCCAGACGAGCAACCTCTTGACGACTTGTCTAACTAGGCAAAAGAATCATATAGCTGAGAAAACTATTAGAATAGAAATCATGCATACAAGAAGCATGGACGGGTATTCTACCAGATACTAATGTGACATTTGCAAAACATATCCATGAGAAGTAGCCTGCATACGAAAAACTCACACTGTGGAAGATTGTGGTACCTGCATCACAATGCATTTTTTATGGTTAATGATTGATTAAAGAATGACATAAAACATAAGGAATGCATACTCAAAGGACTTACTAGAAAGGTGTGTTGAGGAATAAAAGGAACAGGCATGTTCGAATCCTTGGTGATCACATAACTGCTGATTTGTCCACTGGCATCCCATGTATAGAAAACATTGCTGGGATAAGTGTAGAGGTCACGAATCACATGATTGGCTAGAACAACTCAAGTAGCTGAAGGAGTTAGAGGTGGAATGGCCATCGAGCGGCGGTAGAAAAAGAAGCTAATGTGCTGATACTTGAAAAGGAGGCTCTCGATCTCTTCCTATGACAGATAGAAGAGCTGCTAGCACGACTGGACATAGCAAAGGGTGAGGAATCTCATCAATAGATTGGCCAGGTCTAGGGTGTAACAAGGAGGCTCGAACCTAGTCGATGCAGGAAGTCATCATCAATGGGAATTCGATCCCGCTCAAGTGAATCTCGATCGTGTGGTCTGACACCTCTAGCTTCATAGCCAAATTAGTTGAATCTATCGTCAAAATCAGTGGTGAAAGAGGAATCATACGACGTGTTAGGCCTTTGTACCGGTCCCACATGCAATCACCCAAATATCTCATCATGCTATTCACACAAGGGAACATGATGCAGTGTAAGTTAAATGGGGAAGCAACCCTCATAGTTGCGGACTAGCTTTAAAGTGAATCTGCAAAGCTAGAGAAGCATGGTATGATTCTAATATAAACAAAAATATTAACTATAATGTCTTTTTACCTTGTCCCAGGTTATCGTTTGAATGTAATCACGAAAGAAATCTAGCTAATGAGACCTCTTGAGCTCTATACGATGTGCAACCTACCTTTTCATCTGTGGGAAGGAAGAATCCTTATAACCAAGAAGAGGAAATGGTAGAACTCCCAACTCGTATGCCCACATCTATCATGGATAGTATAGAATCAAAAATGGAAATCATACCAACAAAATACGAAGATGTAGAGAAGAAGAAGTTACCTCAAGAAGTATAGCAAATCTAGTGATCCTAGTAATGCCTTGAAAGGCTCGATCCAAACCAAAATACAGCTAGCCAAGAGCAGCACAATGTTAGTCGAAATTCCTCACCTGATCGAGATCTTAGAGGGCAGGAAGTAAAGTCAAAGCAGTGGTGTTAGACACATTGGCAAAGAGCATCGTATTGAGTAGATAGACAATGAAGCTGCGAGTATATTGGTCTACCTCGACTAGAGTCAGGTTGGACCTCCGTTTCCAATATTCATACAAGGGAGTGTATCAAATGGCAATGTTGCTCTTAACTTTCACCTCACACCCTAAAAGCTATCGAATCAAATCCTGCTAATCCCTCAAATCCATAATGCATGCATCAATAGGAATTGGCTCACTGCCACATAGAAGGTCGGTCAAGGCGGCAATGTCCAAAGGCATGATAGTCATCTTGCCAACCGGAAGATGGAATGTGTGGGTAATGCCCATCCACCTCTCGCACAAAATATCTAATGCTCGACAATTGGTGTACCAAGGAGTATGCAAAAGACAAGTGATGATCTCGTAGAAACCGGTATCAGTAATCCTACTCATAACAACCTAATTCTCTATCTCCATAAACCAATTACGGGCTTCAGAAAACACCTACACATCTTGTTCTCATGGTATTCCTAAAAACAAGAAATTGAAGTCTCTACATGAATATATGCCTAGAAAATTTAAATAAATTAGAAAACTAAAGAATGAGGGAGAGGACATACCAGGTTGATTATGTGAGAAGCCATATCATAGACAATAGGCACTTCTTGGTCCCTTGCGAGCTTTAATGTTGATTTCCAGATCGGATCACTTTCATTCAAGTTAAGATGGACTGGATGACCCACAATTATAAATAAGAAGTCAAGACAAATACGTAGGAAAAAATTGAGAGTAAATCGGATAAAGAATAAAGACACGAATAAAGTGATGAGAGGATGAATGGACTTTATACCAGTCCTTAACCGCCGCCCGACAGTCAAACAGTCGAGTAACTATTGACTAACAGTCAGCCGGCTATCTGACAACTAGTTCATTGTCCTTTTAATGAGGGATGAATTGATAAAAGAGGGAAAAAGAAAGAGAGAAGGAAAAGAAAAGAAAAAGAAAACGAACAAAGAAAAAAAGAGAAAAACAAACAAAGAAAAAAGAAAAAAAAGAAAAAAAGAAAAAAAGAAAAAAAGAAAAAGAAGAAAGAAAAAAATTAAGAGAAAAAAGAAAAGAGAGAGGAAGAAAAAGAGAAGAGAGAGAAAGAAAAGAAGAAAATAGAGAGAAAAAGAGATGAAGAAGAAAAAAAAAAGAGGAAGGAAAAAAAGACAAAGAAGGATTCTTCATCGATCCTAAAACGCCGACGAAATTATCAAATGAACACATGACAAGCACCCGGTCATGGCAATAGCTTAGCAACTCACAAGGAAAAAAGAGTAACGTCAATTGATAGAATCTTCAACTGGAATCACATGGAACAATTCCTCTAGATACTAGAAAATAATTTCTCGAAGAACAGGCGAAACAAAGAAAATTTTTAATTGATTTTACATTATCGAGAAATGTTTGAATCTTGCAGGAATCTGCAAAGACAAGGAAAAGATCCCCCGTGAGTTAAATAATAAACAACATGATAAAGAGCATGATGAATGTAAGAATGGAGGATGTTAGAAAAAGTTAAGAATAGAAGCAAGAATACTCTAAAGAAGGGCATGAAACCCAATGAGTGCAAAGACTAGAAGAAGCATGAAGAATACTTGGAAGAAGGGCATGACACCTAGCAAATGCAAAGTCCAAAGAAATCAAAGAAGGTATGAATGAATGATACTTAACCGAAGGCACAAAGAATGAGAAGGTCTAAAGACTGCGAAGCAGTGCATGATAGAAGTCTTCCCAGTGGGCATACATTAGAAGGAAGCCCTAAGAACTAGATGCACTTAAGAGTGTTTTAAGCCCCTAGAATAGGTACAAGCCCGAATAAGGGATGCACTAAAGAGTGTTGAAAACCCTAAGAAGTAAGTACACTTAATAGTGTTTTGAGCCCCTATAATAGGTACAAGCCCTATAAAGAGGCGCATGGAAGAGTGTCAAAAACCTTAAAGAAGTAGGTGCACTTAAGAGCGTTTGAAGCCCTTAGAATAGGCATACTAAAAAGATAACATCCGACTGGCTATCAAAAAGCTACCCGACTATCTAGAACAGCCCCTTGGCCATTTGACAGTCGCCCAGCTATTGAGTGCCAGCCGGCTGTCGGGCAGGTTCGCGACTGTTCAGGGAGAGTTGCCCAATCGTTCTTTACATAATTTTGGAAAATTTCTTTTAAGACATTCATTTTTATATAAATTCCCCTTCTCACTTTCTAAGCCACATCGAATTCTGAAGAATTCTCTCTTCCTCCTCTTGAAGACATACTTGAATCTCAAAGAGGCTTTTCCAGTTAAAATTTTTCAGGCATTCTATTGCTCTAAACTTGGAAAAGGTACGTCTTAAGAGTGGAATTCCTTCCTCCCTCCTATCTATACTTTTATTTTTCTTGCTTAGAATAAACATATGTAGGTTTATCATGAATTGTTCTAATCCTTGTTTGTTTTGCGAGATGGATAAGTGTGTAAAGGTAAGTCCGCTATCCCTCCTTTATTAGAATCATGCTTAGGAGTTTATTTCTTTGCGAATGCTTAGCAACATGTTTAGAAGCAATTGCTTGGATTCATGCCTAGGAGCACATGATTAGAATCATGCCAAGACTGACTTATATTTGCTTTGATGAATGCTCGAAAATAACATATAATAGGTTTGAAATACCATTTTGCCCTTAGATGCTATGATTGATCTCAATTGATTGAATTAGGCTAGAATATGCTATGAATGCCATGTTTAGGCTAGAAATGCCATGAATTAATAATGCTAGAATTGCAATAGGTAGAATTACTATGATAGAATTTATCAAATCCAGGCTAGAATGCCAAGATTCTAGATTATGGCTCTGCTTAATGTATAATTTGTTTATTTATGAATGTATGAAAAGATGTTTGTACCATAATTAGAAGTGTAATTGTGTAATGCCATGAAGTGGTGGTGGACTCACATTGATGGTGAGGAACCATCACTAGGAATGAATGACTTAATGCATGAACAGAGGTTCAATAGACATTGAATATGGTGAGGAATTCATCATCTATTAGGTGTCGAATTGACCATTATTACTCAATATTTGAATTCATGATGAATGGATGTTTGTAATATTTTCATAGTTTATTTTATTGTCGAATAACAAAGCGATGTAATTCGCTTTCCCTTTCCCCATGTTTGATAGGCAATATAATCCATTCTCTTCCCTCTTTCTTTGTATGAATATACAACTGTTTTGACTGAATAATCACCTCATATCACTAATAAAGATAAAAACGAAAAATGTGTGCATAAAATGAAAAACATTAAGTGGACTAAGTAACTACATGAGATTTTCTTATTTAGTATTTCCTAGTGGAGGTCGAATTTCAATCTGGGCGAGTTGAATGACTCGTACCTAACTTCCCGAACCTATCTCTAAATGGATTAGGGTAGTTTAGGTCTTGAACCAACGGATCGGATTGCCTCTCTTCATTCCTAATTGAATAATTAGGTGGCGACTCTATTCTCCAAATGTTCTCATGGCTAGTTTGTGTTCCTTTAAGTATTGAAAGAGGCTTTGACACAGTGTCATGATCGCAATGCTTTTGCGGGATGAAAGCCCCGCTCATAGAAACATCTTTAATAAATAAAGTTGTTATTATTTATTTTACCCAAACATGATTGTATCAATGACTAAAGGCTTTAGAGCTTATCGATTGATAACATTCGATATATATGAGATATATATGAGACATAAAGTTTTATTATAGCTCAAAACTAGTTCATAACCTATAAACAATAGCTGAACGCTTTGTTTGGACAAGGTTGTTGTGTGGTTTGTCTTGAATGGGGAATTGGTGAGTCTCCAACCATTTGAAGTGGATACTTTAGGACAAAACACTTGTGCATTACAAATGCATTGAACATGACCATGTAGAATTATATCATTTGGTGGAAACACCGTGATTAAATGAAATTACCACAATCGAGCACTAAAGGCAATCATACATTAATCCTAAGTGGGTAGTGTACCTTTAGTATGCAAGCTATGGTCTTTGACTATAATAAAAAGTGAGATCTAAATAAAGGTCAATAACTTGGCTAGTTGGGATTATAAAATATGTATATTAGTAGACACTGCCATAGATATGGAATTTATGACTCCTAAAGGATTGCAAAATACCACCTTGATGGTCTTACAAGGTTTTAAATGATAGAATCTTGGCCAAGTGTTTAATGAAAAGTTATTCATTAACCTAAGATTTATTTGAATAAATCTTAAATCACTTAAATGATATAAAACTCGTATTAAGGGATCAAGATGTAATTGAAATGGTAAAACGATAATATACCTAGCTCCAGTTTTTGGCATTCCATAAAGGGTATTTATGTAAACCTCTTGCTCGATGCATAGGGCTTAAACGAAATAATTTAATCATATTAAATTGCTAAGCTTTTTGTAAAAAATATTTAATTCAAGAGTGCAGCTTTGGAACTATAGTGGAGTAGACCAAAGTTAATAAGTAGAGCCCACTACAGTTATGAGATAACAAGATAATAGGTCAAACTTATTGGAGCTTGTAATTAAATATGTCCATCAAGATCTCGTAAATAACTAATCAAATCATATGAACATCAGCCTAAAATATGAGAAATAATAATTCAATTTAATTGAGATTTTTTTGAGAATAAAATTTCATATACTAAATTAAGTATGTTAAATTGCAAATGGGCTTGTTATTTATTTAAAAAAGTTTAATTAAAGAAGCTAATGGGCTTGATATTTAATTAATAAGATTAATTAAACAAGTAATTGGGCTTTGGGCTTATTAGGCCTCATAGTTAATTAAATATGATTTAACTAATTAAGAGTCCAATTTGGAATTAAATAGGCCTTCTAGTTATTTAAGTTGGACTCAAACAAATAAAAATTCAATTAGATTTATATTAGGTTTATGGAAACCCAATTAAATTATGTATCTAATTAGATTTATAAAAAGATTAAAAGAATCCTAAAAAAATACTAACTCCAAGTAATTACAGTTTAACAAGGAAACAAGGAAGGTATATAACATATTACAGTTTCAATCAAAACCCTAAGAGATGAATAGGATAAAAAATGTGAACAGTACCTTGCCCTATAATTTGCGCCAATCTTAGGCATCCTACCTTGAGCAAAAATGTAGAAGCTTCCAAGGCACACTTAGGATCACGTTTGAGCTGCCTAGACCTATCCTAACATTGTTTCCTTTATATTCTCAGGTTCAATCTAGTTAAGATACACTGCCATAAGTGTTGTTCAGATTGATATTGAGCCATACTTGGGATCCAAAGTGGTGAGAAAGCACAAAATTTTCCTTTTTTTAAAGCCTGTTTTCGCTAGATCCTTATCCTATAGCTAATTCTGCTATGTTGATCCGATCAGATCTAAGTTTGGGGTCCAACAATCGGCATCAAAGCCTCATTTCCTCCACTAGGGAGCTAATAAGTATTTATTCAAATCTGATTTGTGTACTTTAAGGACATGTTATATGATGTGGTGATAATTTCTCCAAGAAATTTTGCACGATTTCATGTGATGAATTGGATGTAATAATTTGTATGGTTATGTATGGGTGAATAATTGGCTTCATAGAGTTTTCTTTGTATTTTATTTTCAATCGTATGTAATTGTTGAGGGGTGGCCCTTATGCCATTCAATTACCCTCTGTGTTTGTTTCGTTTTCCTTATTTGTTCAGTTTTAGGTTTTTGTGTTCTTATAAAAAGTAGTATGTATTTTATTTTGTAATTGTATAATTATTGATGTAAGAACATGGAGATCAGGAGTATATGACATGGTAGTTACATGGAGTACGTCAACATGGAGGTGGCTAGAGCTTTTGGATGCCATGAGGAGCTTTGGGGTAAGGCACAAAGGGTTTGCACCAAACTCCCTCAGGCTCCCTGAGGTTTTGTATCTATGGGCCTAGTGGGCTGCCCTTGCCCATGTAGCTAGCCCAGAGCATGGCTAATGCCATGTAATCGGCTACCTTAGGGTTTGACAACCAAAGGCCTAAGGCTGTGGGCTTAAAGCCCACAAAACTGTGGAGCAATAGCTTTAAAACCCAAGCCTAAGGAGTTTTGTGTTTGGGTTTCTTTGAGGCTATTTTGGGAAAACGACCAGCCCTAGAGCAAGTTTAGAGCATGCTAGATTGAAGGGCTAAAAGGATTTTTTTAGAAAGCCCTAAGGTCAATTAATTTGCCTAAGTCTAAATGTGGTGAGGCTAAGTACAAAGTGTGTGAGTTTTTGTTGTTTACAGCTTTGCAAGCTATTGGGTTGTGCTCTATAGGCCTAGCTTGGTATTTTATCACTAAAGTGAGGTCCAATCGGTCTGTTAATGATTCCAAATAGCTTCTAGGTTGCAAAGGAATTCATACTATTGGGGTTGTTGGACTTATTAAGGCTATAATCTATACTAGTTTCAAGAAAGTTTATATACCAGGCATGGTTTATTTTGAAACCAATAACCAAGTGAGTACAATTGCTTTAATAGGTTGTCTCCCATATTTTCCATGTTGTTTTGGTGCTTTTATAGCCCAAAATAGTGACGGAGTTGTATAGCCCATTAAATCAAAGATGCATTCTGTAGGGGTGAAACTACAAATCTGGAAACGTTCCAGTTCTGCAGGCGTGTCTATGAAAAATTTATAAGTTTATGGACAGCTATAAACAGTTCTTTGTACACCATTAATTTTCAATTTTATCAATTTTCAAAATTTTCTTGGAACTAATGGACACATACAAGCACAAGAGAGATACCGAGAAGATAAAAGACCTCTATGTAAATATTAAACGTAGTATTTTTAGGAAAAAGGCCAAGTTTTTTACCACATGTATCATTTTATGAAAGATTGATTGTTTTATTTAAATTGTTAAATAAAATAATGACATGTCACATGCCTTATAGAGAAATAGGAATGCCATATCAATGCATTATAACATGTCTATGCATTCATGCATAAATTTATATACATTAGTCAAAATATTTGGTTAATGGTAAATATAGATTAAAATTAAATAATTAATTAATGTGATTTATATTTTTATCAAAAGGTTTGATAAATAGAGTATCAATCATAAACTTAATTAATAAGGTTAATTAAGTAATAAAATGTGTATATAAAAGTTTTCAAAAGATCTAGAAAGAGATACATGGATCACATTTGATAATAAAATCCCAAAGTTTTAAATGTTTGAGTGGAAGAACGTTTAATTAAATTTAAAACTAAAGCCTCGATTGTTGGTCCACATATATGGGCTATCCATAAAAATCGACTTGGCCTGTCTTAGGGCCTTGCTCCCTAAGGGACGGTTTATGATAGTTGTCTTCTAAGATTGGATTTCCAATTGGATAAAATTAATCCCAACAAACCACTAAGTGATATTTCCTGAAGAAATTTTACATTAATGCAATCTTAGAATTAATTGAAACAATGCTCATACATTCAACTTAATTTTTGAAAAGATATTCCTTAATGCAATGATTTCATTAATTAAGGGCTAAATATGTGGTGGTTATTGTTGTTGAAATATGAGTTATTTTGAAAATAATTATAATTATAAAGAGTTTTAATTTAATCAAATAGAGTTATCACATTTTCCTAAAGACAAGGGATAATTATTTGATTAAAGGACCATATAATATATTACATATTATTTTGGGTAACTACATCTACATTTTGGCATCCCACGCATCATGTACTTATATTCAAAAGTTTTATAGTCATTGATAAGGGTGTATGTTTACTTTTACGAAAAATAATCCACTAACTTTTGTGCTAAATGATCAATATTCTCCATGGATAAATTATACTGAATAAGATTTCAACTGGATGTGAAGACCACGAGATGGGGATAGCTATGTTAACCATGTGATGTCAAGTTGAGTAAAGTGGAAAGAAAGTCTTGACACTCTACAACATGCTCAATGGCATAAGTGGTCCTAGAAGCAGGTATACCTTCACCATCTCATGAGCATTTGACTTTAAAAAATGAAGAGAACTATGAAAATAAGAGGAAGCAAATGCAAAAGCCAAGTTATATATTTACTTATTTGGACCAAGTGTTGGTAATTGAAGTTTATATATACGGTTAATGCAAATGATGTCATTTACACTTA
The DNA here is from genome assembly GCA_013180625.2 of Boswellia sacra. Lineage (NCBI taxonomy): Eukaryota > Viridiplantae > Streptophyta > Magnoliopsida > Sapindales > Burseraceae > Boswellia > Boswellia sacra. The sequence continues at coordinate 7,779 of SNVD02009357.1, read as the reverse complement.
CAAGGGTTGTCTAGTGAGGCAAACTTTATATTACTTTGGATTCTTTATCTTGTTCTTTATTTTGAATAAAGATGAGATTTTGGTAAAGAATTGGAATTTCTCTCAAAAGCCCAATCAAAGAAGGTTACTAAGGATGCTAAAACTAAAGTCCAATGTTTTTATAGTTTAAAACGTTAAAGGTAAGGTCTATAATAACGAATATAGAAAGATTTTAAAATCCTTAACATAGGAGATAAAGAACGAAGCCCAACTAATTGGAAAAAGTTTTTGTTATGGTGAAGGCTATTTTGAGAAGAGATTGCATAGCATTTAAAGCTTGTTTAAGCAATATTTTTTCTAGAATTATTCTTTTTAGAATATTCTATTAAGTATTGAATTATGGATATTAACCATATATGTAGTTTTTTGTAAAGGCTAAATAAGACTCAACTTTTAAATGAAAGTAACCTTGGCTTAAGGCTTGTACAAAAAGCGTTGGTGTCTTCTCATGCAATTTTTAGTTTTGGATAATTGCTATTTTTGCAGATATTGTGTACAAAATTTTGAATTTTGGACACTTATTTAAAATTCTGGTTATTCACTTTCTTGAACAAGCTTGTTGTTAGAAAGTCTAAAGAATTCTTTTTTCTTGAAATTATACATATCAATTTACATATGATGGAAAACTAAAAATGGAATCAATAAATGACACCAAGTTGAACGAAGAAAGAGTTAGATTGTCTCACACTAATTAGACATGTCTTTGGCATTTCTGACTCGGCCAATTTTATGAAAAAAGGGTTTGAAGGATGCTTAAGGATGAACTCTAAGTTCGTTAGATGTTGTACCCATACCAACTTATGAATCAAGCCTAGTGAGAAATTTTCCTATAAGCTATTTTAAGCTTAAAGAAAATGGAGCTAAAGATTGTACCGATATGGTACATAAAATGTCTATGCACTGATTAATATTGAAGAGGCACATATGGGTGTTTCATTGGATGATTGCTCAACATGTGGGAATATTTACCTAATGCATTAATCTAAAACTATTGAAGGGTTCAAAAGATAAAAAGGTTAAGGTTAAAATCATTAGGGTAAATATGTCAAATAACTGCGATCGGATAGTAGTAATGAATACCTCTCATGACAATGAAATACTATTCTAACTCACTAGAGTATGAGAGAAGGAATAGAACTCTTTTAAACATGGTTTGATCCATGTAAGTTATTCAAAATTATCTACTTGTTTTTAGGAAACCCTCAAAGGTGCAACAGGATATTGCTTCTATAGTTAATCTAGTGTTAAAGATTCTGTAGCATAACTATAAATCATTTAAAGGTCAATTACATAAAATGTTATAAGCCTAAAAGCAATGTAGTATTAGAAGAAATGTCCAAAGAAACTAACGTTGATCCGATCAGTGATGATAGTTTCAAAGGTTTGATATCTATTTATCATACAAAACAAATATAAGATCCAGTTATACAACCTCCCATGGTGCCTCGATGTAGTGTGAGGATTGTTAGACAAACTCCTATGGTACCTTAATGTAGTGGGAGGATAATAAAATAACCTAACAGATTCATAGGAGTATCGCAAGATACTAGTGAAGATGAATATGATCCTGCTACTTACGAAGAAGCAGTGAACGATGTTGATGCTAATAGTTGGCAAAAAGCTATGAAATAAAAAATAGAATAGACGTATTCTAATTCTGTCTGGGAGCTTGTAGATGCACCTGAAGGGATAAAATCCATTGGGTGCAAGTGGATCTATAAGAGAAATAGAATAGTTGATGGAAAGGTAGAAAACTTCAAAGTAAGGCTATTGGCTAGGGTTATACCGAAAAAGAAGGGATCGATTATGATGAGACCTTCCTGCCAGTAGTTATGCTTAAATCGATTCGAATTCTCCTATTCATTACTGCTCATTATGACTATTAGATTTGGCAAGATGGATGTCAAGACAACATTTTGGAATGGAAATCTTCACAAAAGCATCTACATGATGGAACCAGAGGTTTCATAGAATAAGACCAAGAGCAAAAGGTTTGCAAATTGAAAAGTTCAATTTATGATCTTAAGCAAGCGTCAAGTTCTTGGAACATAAGGCTTGATCAAACGATCAATATCAATGGTTTTATTCTAAATGTAGACAAGTCATGTGCCTACAAAAGAGTATAAGATCAAAAGGTTGTATTTCTCATTCTGTTCATTGATCATATTCTACTCATTTATAATGATGTAGAGGTACTATCACCAATAAAACTTTGGCTGGTTGAGCAATTCCAAATGAAAGATTTGGATAAGGCTAGTTATGTTCTTAGGATCCAACTCATAAGGGATAGGAAGAATAGGAAACTAGCATTGCCTTAGGAATTTTACATAGAGAAGGTTTTTCCTAAAATTGCAATACAAAACTCTGAGAGAGGATTGTTACCTTTCAGAATGGAGTTAATCTTTCTTGAGAGCAGTTTCTTTAGACTCCTTAAGAAGAGGAAGAGGTGAGATGAGTCCTATATGCCTCTGCTATTGGAGTCTCATATATGCATTATTAAGTACTAGGCTAGATATCTGATATTCAGTGAGAGTTATTAATGAGTACTAGTCAAATCCTGATTGTGAGCATTGGGTTGTAGTAAAGCATATAGTAAAGTATCTTCATAAGACAAATTGATATATGCTTGTATATTTTGGTAGTAATCTAACACTAGCTAGTTATATGGATTCAAATTTCCAATCGAATTCGGACTTTAAAAAGTCAATCTCAAGATCAATTTTTACTTTGGGTGATAGAGCCATACTATAGAGGAATGTCTAGTAATCAAGCATTGCTAATTGCACCATGGTATATGTAGTAGCTTGTGAAGCAGCTAAGAAAGTTGTTTGGCTCTATAAGTTCCTTATAAATTTGGAAGTTATTCTAAATAGAGAAAAAGCCATTACACTTTATGGTACTAAAACTAGGGCAATGGCTAATTCTGAGGAACCAAGAAACCACAAGAGTGAAAAGCATAAAGAAAGGAAGTACCACATCATACGAGCGATTATGTAATGTGAAGATCTGAAAATATGTCACAATTACTCTAAGTGCAAGTAGGAGATCATTAGATATGTGCCCTAAGAGTGATGGATATTTTCTGTAAATTTATAGAAATATCACTAATGAATAAAGTTATTATTATTTATTTTACCCAGATATTATTGTATCCATGACTAAAGGCTCCAGAGCTTATCTACTGATAAAATTCTATATGCATGAGATATAAATGAGATATAGAATTTTATCATAGCTCAAAACTAGTTCACAATATATAAACAATAGCTGGACAAGGTTGTTGTGTGATTTGTCGTCAATGGGGAATGGCGAGTCTCTAACCATTTGAAGTGGAGACTTTAGGAGAAAGGCACTTGTGCATTATGAATGCATTGAACATGACCACGTGGAATTAGATCATTTGATGGAAATACCATGACTTCATGAGAATTACCACAATCGATCACCAAAGGCAATCGTACTTAATCCTAAGTGGGTAGTGTACCTCTAGTATGCAGGCTATGGTCATTGAGTAGAATAAAAAGTGAGATCTAAATAAAGGTTAATACCTTGACTAATTGGGATTATAAGATTTGTATATTAGTAAACACTATACCATAGATATGGAATTCATGACTCCTAAGGGATTATAGAATACCACATTGATGGTTTTACAAGGTTTTAAGTGATACAATCTTGGCCAAGTGTTTGATGAAAAGTTATTCATTAAACTAAGATTTATTTAAATAAATCTTAAATCACTTAAATGGTGTAAAACTAGTATTAAGGGATCAAAATGTAATTGGAGGGGTAAAATGGTAATTTATACCTAGCTCTAATTATTGATATTCCATGATGGATATTTATGTAAACTTGTTGCTTAATGGATAGGGCTTAAAGAAAATAATTTAATCAGTTTAAATTATTAAGCTTTCTATAAAGAATGTTTAACTTAAGAATGCAGCTTTGCACCTAAAGTGGAGTGAACCAAAGTTAATAAGTGAGGTCCGCTACAGTTATGGGATAATAGGATACTGGGTCAAACTTGTTGGAGCTTGTTATTAAATATATCCATCAATGTCTCCTAAGAAACTAATCAAATCATTTGAAGATGGGACTAAAGTATGAGAAATAATTATTTAATTTAATTGAGATTTTATTATGAATAAAATTTCATATATTAAATTTCAAATGGGCTTGTGATTTAATAAAAATAGCTTAATTAAATAAATAAGTTAATGGGCTGGATATTTAATTAATAAGATTAATTAAATAAGCAACTAGGCTAATGACTAATTGGGCTTATTGATGAACACTTAAATATGTATGTTTAATAAGAGCTTAATTCATCATATTGCATTAATAGTGTCATTAAATTCCACAACTTAAGTATATTTGTAGTCTTTGCATCTTTGGAATTAACTTCCTCTTAATTTTGGTTTTGTTACATGTTTAGTAAAATAAGCATAACTCTTTATTTATAGATCAGAATGGTGCAATTCTTAATGTTTTGGAAAGCTGATTCAATTGTCTACAAGATTGCATTTCAGAAGCATAATCACATTCGGGCTCTTAGTGGACCAAAATTGGGCTTGAAGTGAACCCATCTACAGTCTCGGCCCAGTCTGACCAGGCCTCAGTATTTGGACCGTATCTCTCAAAATACGTATCCAAATTGTGCAAATCAATATGTTCTAGAAAGCTGAGAGAAATATCTACAACTTTCATGAAGACATGTGATTAAAATTCACAACATTTCGATGTCAAAATTGATGGTCAAAGTCAGTGCCTAATGATCCCAATTGTCAAAGATATTTACAACTAATATTTGACAATTATGCCCTTGTAATTTGACAAGTTTGCCCCTGGATGTATCTATAAATAGAGGTGCCTTGTGACCCATTAGGGCATCTTGGCCTTGGCTGGAACATTTTGGCTTTGGCTAGGATCTTGTATTGTGTTTTGTGTGTTTATGTTATTAATGAATTTCCTTTTTCTTACATTTTATTTTCTTTCTATTATAATGTTCTTCTAATTTCTCTTTTGCTAAGGTGAAAGGGTGAAACCCTTGATATGAGAATAGGATTCTCTAACCCTTAATATGTGCTTAATAATCTTAATCTTATAATGTTTATTCAATATGATTTATATTTAATTTCTTAATCAATCTTGACACCACTCGTAAAGTGGAGGTCTTGATCCATTGTCGACAATCCTTGGCACATCAAATGCTTGGATCCTTTCTAGATGATGTATGGTTCTTCCTTACCGACACGAATCTAGTTAGGAACCTTGATTTGTTGTAGACATATGGTGATTGGCACATTGGATGCTTGAACCCATTTACAAGAAGTGGTATAAATATTGGTAATGAAACAAATATAATTCATATAACTAAAATGGGTTAATTATCCTTATTTGAAATATCAATGGCGGATCCCCTAACCTTAGCCTTCATTGTTATTGTGTTAACTCCTCTTGTATTTTAATTATTCTATGTTTATGAACTTTTTATTTTATTTACTATGGTAGGTTCTACCACCTTATGAAATTATTATTTAATTTACTATGGCTGGTTATACCACCTATGTCCATGGATGGTTTTACCTCCTCTTGCATTTTGTTTTATATTTGAATGGTCGGTAATACCGCCTACCATCTTACATAATTATTGATATTATCTTGTCATTTCTTTGAATTATTCATATCATATTTGCTTATCTTATAATTTGTAACGCTAAAATCCCCTTCCTCGTGAATCGACCTCGGACTCACCGGGTTTATTACTTCGACACTCCTATACTTGGGAGATAATCCTTTTTCGGATGTGTCAAGTTTTTGGCGCCGTTGCCGGGGAAGGTAAAAATTGGCGTACAAAATTGTAAGTATTCTCTTTTCTCATTTCTATTTTTATTTTTCTTGTATGTGTTTCTCTTTTCTCTCCCCATTTCTATTTTTATTTTTCTTGCATGTGCTCATCTTTTCTTTCTCTTTGCATTAGTTGGTAGAATTGTTTGTAGCCACTCATCTTCTTTGGAAAACATGCTCATACCCAACCAAGGACATTAATGGATTACATAAGAACTCATGCACAATCATGCATAGTCTTCCCTCAGGATGCAAAATATTTCAACCATGAATCGGATTTCATTCAATTCTTACCCCACTTTCATGGCCTAGATGTTGAAAACCCATTTTTTGCATTTGAGAGAATTTAAAGATTTTTGCAATATCTATTGTGACCTAAATTGTAGCATAAACATCTTTAGATTAAAGCTTTTTCCTTTTTCTTTAAAAGATAAAGCTAAAACATGGCTACAAAGTCTTAGGTCAAGATCCATTAGTTCATGGGATGAAATGCAACAACAATTTTTTAAAAAATTCTTTCCTCCCTATAGAACAAATTCTCTCAAAGGGCAAATCATCAATTTCACTCAAAAACAAGGAGAGACCTTTTACCAATGTTGGGATAGGTGATAAGTGTCTATTTATATATCATTTTCATATCAATTCGTCCATGTTTCTTTGCTATATTCCTTGGTATTTTTATGTTTTTGTGTGGTTTTTGATGTTTGTAGGAGTTTTGGAGGAACTTACACCTCTGCTAGTCAACCAAGTTCTTGGAGAGAAATCCAGAAATGCAGCCTCCTCCCACGTTTTCCCCTCTTCAAGTTATGAAAATAAAGCCCTAAAATGTGTTTAAATACTCTGCTACAGTAACTTACTACAGTGCCCCGTATTTAATAACATGCTACAGTGATATATGGAATTACAAATATACACTTCTCATACCATTTTTATCACAACTTTCGGTACACTACATAAATTCGTGAACCGTAAATTTCTCCAGAAAATAGACTTCGAGAGCTTTTCAATGGTATATAGCATGTTATCCGGTTAATTGTATATCGATACAATCAACTCCAAGAACTTGGTTGACTAGCAGAGGTGAAAATGAAGGGTTTTACTCCTGATTGAATATGTGTAACTAAATCTGAATTGGTTGAGGGTGATTTCAAAGCCCTTGATATGGATTTTGTGAGTTGATTGTGTAAGAAATTGTTATCCAATTCTCTAATTGAAGTTGCTTGTATTTTCCCATATCTAATGCTTATGATTGCTTATGATTGTATTTGGAATGGCCAACTGAATATAATCTGTTGTTGTCTATTGCTAGATTAGAAATCTTGATCCGTAATTGTCATGAATTTCCAATCATTAGTAGCAAAATTGTGATCAGAGATTGCAATTGGAAAATACAACCTAGGTTAAATAATCCGAACTTGTGTGATTATTGCTTAGATCAACCTATCTTTCTCATCGTAATGCTTCTATTGAATTAAACTTAGAGAGCTTGTTCTAGGTTGTTTAATGGATAGAGATTAAATAAAGAGCTTGTTTTATTTAACAACAAAGTAAGGAAAGATTGGGGTAATAGAGCTTGTTATTATCTACGGTTGATAACTTCAATGCTGTAATTAGATGACAATTCTACAATTAATTCGCAAATCCATATCTTGTGGTAGAGAAGGATTCCTTAACCCGCTTCTTCCCATTGATTTTTCATTCAAATTTACTTTCTGTTTTGTTATTCTTTACTTGCATTCTTATTTCATTTAGTAAAAACCCCCCCTGTTTAGTTTATTGTTGCTGGAAAATAACAAATTCAATTAAATCAATCCTCGTGGGAACGATATCTTACTTATCACTTATTACTTGTGCGACTAGTATACTTGCTAGTTTCGAACGCATCAAGTTTTT